>CAJHQP010002872.1:0-76703 GCA_905132765.1 Moricandia arvensis | reverse complement strand
AGGGGGAGCTCATAGCATTCCAAGCTTGACTTGTTCCACATGGTCAACTTGAGGGGGAGTTGTTGATTTGAGGTAAATAAAGAGAGGAGGTTTAAAGGGGTTTAGGATGGATTTTGGGGATCAAAGGGAAGGTTGTTGCATCCCGGGTTCAAGTGTACGGACGGTACGGACCGTACGGATGTACGGGCCGACGTACGGACCACTCGAACCCAAATTGATTTTAAACTTGACCAAACGACATTTTTGGTCTTGTGCAAATTCCGGGTCAAGTTGTTACGGATCCGTACAACTCTTGGTCCGTACATCA
Source organism: Moricandia arvensis (assembly GCA_905132765.1). Classification (NCBI taxonomy): domain Eukaryota; kingdom Viridiplantae; phylum Streptophyta; class Magnoliopsida; order Brassicales; family Brassicaceae; genus Moricandia; species Moricandia arvensis. The sequence goes on along the minus strand of CAJHQP010002872.1, from coordinate 76,396 downwards.
TGGCTGAAACTTGAGTCACAAGGCAGAAGGAAGAGAATGACCTTGGTGGGTGAAAAGGGAGAAGGTTAACTTGCTGGTATCCTCGGTAAAGGAGTGGCTCGCGGATAAGGGGTCAAGCTTGACCAAGACAGCTGTCCAAGGCTGGAAAGGAGAATGGCATCTGGTGCAAGATGCCAAAGCATCTCGCACCCTCATTCCACTTCGTTCAAACCAGGCGCGCCTCTTCCTTGACCAGCCACGTCTCCCACTCCATAATTCTTTGCTTTTTTGTATCCGTTGTAGCCCTAAATCTCTGCCTTATATATTTTTTATCTCCTTCTCTGAATAATTAATCAAGCTAAATCATTTTCTTTCTCTTCTGCGGTTCTTCTACTCTCTCTCGAGTTCATCATGAACATCGAGTAAACTTACTTCTAATTCTCTAATCTTTCCACTCTTTTCTCTATTCTCCTCTTGGTTACTCTACTTCATTCTCTCAAATTCACAAGTTAGATGCAAGAAGTTCCAAGGCAATGTTCATTGGCTACTCTCCAACACAAAAGGGTTATAAATGTTATGATCCAGTGTCAAGATAGGTTTCCATATCAAGAGATGTGAAGTTTGTGGAGACTAGGGGATACTATGAGGAAAAGAGTTGGGATGACTTGAAAGACCTCTCCAAAGCATCAGACAAAGCAGCCAATCTCAGAGTGATTTTGGAGAATCTTGGCATCATCATGACTCAGGAAAATGAGGAGACAAGGGCGTGTGCACCTGAAGTTACATCTGGTCAAGACACTGTGGTTGAGGAAGATGGGGCTAATGAAGCTGTAGAGGCCACTCATCCTGATCCTGAAGGGGGGAATCAACAAGAAACTCATGATCAGGATGAAAGGCAACAAGGACAATCAGAACCAGTAAATGATGAAGCAGAATCTGAGGAGGAAGGAGAGCCTGAAGCAGTCCAGACTCTTAGGAGAAGTACAAGGCTGAGAAAGGATCCTTCAAACTGGATCAACACGAGGGTCTACTTCAACTCACAAGCAGTGGCTCATCCTATACAGGCAGTATGCTCATTGGCTCAGTATCCACAAGAACACCAAGTCATTATTGGTCAACTGGATCAAGAGTACATTCCAAGGTCATATGAAGAGGCAATGGAGCTTGAAGAGTGGAGAGACTCTGTTGGGAATGAAACCAATGCTATGATAGTCAATGACACTTGGTATGAGGCTGAACTCCCAAAAGGCAAGAAGGCAGTGACAAGCAAGTGGGTTTTCACAATTAAGTACTTGGCAAATGGAAAGGTGGAGAGGCGCAAGACAAGGCTGGTTGCAAGAGGATTTACTCAGACATATGGAGAGGATTACATTGACACATTTGCACCAGTAGCAAAACTTCACACCATTAGGATCATTTTCTCAATTGCTACTAACTTGGAATGGGATTTGTGGCAAATGGATGTGAAGAATGCCTTTCTGCAAGGAGAATTAGAAGATGAAGTCTACATGCATCCTCCTTCAGGTCTAGATCACTTGGTCAAACCAGGGAATGTGTTGAGGCTGAAGAAAGCAATTTATGGCTTGAAGCAATCACCAAGGGCCTGGTATTACAAGCTAAGCGCCACACTGAATGGAAGAGGATTTAGGAAGTCAGAAGCTGATCATACTCTATTCACATTGACTGGTCCACAAGGCATTGTGGTTATCCTGATATATGTAGATGATATTATCATCACAGGAAGCGACAAGGAAGGGATTCAGGCCACTAAAGCATTCCTGAAATCAGTGTTTGACATCAAGGATCTTGGAGAGCTGAAGTATTTCCTTGGAATTGAAGTGTGTAGATCCAAGGAAGGACTATTTCTGTCTCAAAGGAAGTATGCAATGGATCTGTTGAGAGAGGCAGGAGACCTTGGGGGAAGAGCAGCAAAGACTCCTCTTGAGGATGGCTACAAAGTGCTGCGAGAGGGGGAGTTTGAGAACACTCCATTTAAGGATGTCAAGAAGTATAGAAGAATGGTTGGGAAGCTCATTTATCTGACCATAACAGGACCTGACATTTGTTTTGCTGTGAACCAAGCCAGTCATCACATGCAAGCTCCTAAATTTCATCACTGGAATATAGTAGAGAGGATCATGAGGTATCTAAGAGAATCTCCTGGTCAAGGAGTTTGGATGGGTTGCAATGGAAGCACTGAGGTTGTAGGATACTGTGATGCTGATTGGGCTGGAGATAGAGTTGATAGGAGATCAACCACTGGGTATTGTACATTCATTGGAGGCAACTTGGTAACATGGAAGAGTAAGAAGCAGAAGGTGGTGTCATGTTCTAGTGCTGAAGCAGAGTATAGAGCTATGAGGAAGCTCACTAGTGAACTCATATGGATCAAGAACCTACTGAGGGATTTGGGAATTGAGACAACAACTCCAATCACCATGCACTGTGATAACCAGGCCGCCATACACATAGCTTCAAACTCAGTGTTTCATGAGAGGACAAAGCATATCGAAGTATACTGCCATAAAGTGAGACAAGCAGTGGAGCAACAAGTAATCCTACCTTGCTACACTAGAAGTGAAGACCAGCTAGCTGACATCTTCACAAAGGCAGCAAGCACAAAAGTCTGTGAGTTCATCCACTCTAAGTTGGGACTCATAGACCTCACATCTCATTGACTTTCCTATCATGAAGGCTTCTACTCTTTTTTCCTTGGTGTGCTTTTTCCCACTGGGTTTTGCACATTAAGGTTTCAATGAAGGAAGTTCTTCATGGTTCCAAGCTTGACCAGTACCTAAGATCAAGCTTGAGGGGGAGTATTGAGATGAAGAACAAATAAGATGGAGTTATGTGTTGACATGAAGATATAAACAATGAGAAGAGATCACAAGAGACATTTGGATGAATCAAAACTGTGTGGTCCGTACAGTCTCTGACCTAACGTAGGGTGCAAGGCAAGAAATAGAGGGAACTTTACCAGAAACATATTCAAATAGTCTGGAGCACAACTTGCCTTGACCAGAAACAAAGAGAGACGTTGAAAGGAAGAAGTCACAGGTCTGATGAGGTCTGATGAGGTCTGATGAGGCAGAGAATCAATTGGGGACCAATTATAAGCAGTCACTTTCACTTCAGCTGCAAGAGCCCTTTGTCCTGTTCTCTCTCCTTTGTTTATTATATTTTCTTGTCAACTTGTATCTGAGTATCTGTCTATTTAAAGCATGTAAACAGGAACATTATTAAGTTAAGGAAATAGATTTCCTCTCTCTCTCTCTTATTCTGGGCGAAATCCCTCTCTCTCTCTCATGTTCTTGCTGTTCTTCATTTTCTCTACACAAACCAGACACTAAACCTCTCTATTTTCACAGTTTGTTCACCCATATCACCAGAGAAATTGGCTCTTGCATCATTGTAGGGAGTCCTAAACTTCTGAGGTTTGAGATGAGGATGGAGGATCCAGCACTTTTCTTTTCCATGGCCTTTCTTCTTGCAGTGATCACAGACCCATATCTTCTTCTCCTCATGCTTGTAGGCGCCTTTGTTTGCAACACCTTCAGCCTGGTTCACCAATACAAGTTCCCCTTTGCCTCCAAAGAGCCCCACTGAGCCTTGCTCCTTCTGGATTTGAGCACATACCTCCTCCAGAGAAGGCAGCTTCTCTGCTCTTAACATATGTTTGATCAGATCATTATAGCCTGGATTTAGGGTCAGCAACAGGGAAAACACCTTGTCTTGCTCTCGCCTATCATTCAGGACAGTAGCATCTACAGTAGGTGGTCTCAGCATTTCCAACTCAGCCCACAATGCTCTGAACTTGCCAAAGTGTTGGTTGAAGTCCATGCTTTCCTGGTGCAGTGAGTTGATAGCCCTCTTGACTTCAAAGACTCTATTTACATTTGAAATGTTGACACACACCTTTTGTAGTGTATCCCACAACTCCTTTGAGCTCTCACAGTATGAGTAAGCTGTCATGATAGATGGTTCCAGGCTGTTTTGAATGATTGACAGCACCATGAGGTCCTCCTGACCCCATTTTTTGTCAACAGCAACCACCATCTCCCTACCATCTTTATCTTGGATGATTTTTGTTGGAGCTTCTCCACTGGAAACATGTTCCCATAAGCCCCTTCCTCCAAGAGCTGTCTTGGCCAACCTTGACCACAGCAGATAGTTTACACCAGTTAAAGTCACTGGTATTGCCACTAGTTTAGCATTCTCCATCTTGAAGTGCTTTTGTCCAGTGGATAAAAGGATGAATCAAGATTTTTGAAATGAAACAAGAATTCCAGAAAGAAGTAACAAGGTTTTTGAAATAACACAGCGAAGAAAGTGAAGGAGAATGGAGGAAAAATGGAGCTATTTGAAAAGAACCAGATTAGAAACTGGAAAAACAGAGTAGAAACAGAGTAGAATTTCGAAATGGAGTGAAGAAGGAACTGGAAGAACAAGAAGAAACAGAGTATTTTGCGGAAGAACTAAGTGAGAATAGAGAGAATAAGGTCTCAAGAGCTTTAATGCTCTGATACCATGTGAGTTTATGAGACTTAAAGAGAGATTAAGTCAAGAACAGAGGAGTTCTGCTCAAGAACATGAAGAACAGCAAGAGAGAGAGAAGAATTTCGTGTGTGTGTGTGTGAGAGAGAGAGAGAGAGAGAGTTTAGGGAACAAGAATAGATTTATTTCCCTTGCTTTAGATGGTTACATTAGGTGGTCTATTTAAAGAGAAACAAACAAGGGCTTCCAGACCAGAAATAATAAACTAAGCTAGACAAGAGGACAAGATAAACAATAAACAAAGGAGGGGGGAAGAACAGTCCAAACTGTCCCACTGTAGTGGACCAGAACCAGAGCAGGGACAGTGACTGGTCCCCAACGGCCTGATTCCTTTCTTCACATGTGATCCACTTCTTTGCTATTCAAAATATCTTTATTGCCTTAGATAAAACGAGCAGGGACTTCTGGAACCCTCTTAGGTCTTCTCCCTTCTTTTCTTGACGTGCAAGATACACAATAATGAGATTTTTGATATCTAAGAAGAAAAGTAACCAGAAAGAGATTAAGAACAGATTTAGAGAGGAAAGATTTGGTTTAGACTTCACTAGAAGAGATTAAAAGAGACTATGAAGAACATGTTTGGAGACTCGAAAATATTAGAGAGAACTGTATGATTTATTCATCCTCAAGGGGTTCGTTTATATAGAGAGAGCTACAAGGGTTTTCAGAAAGTAAAGCAAAGGAAGGTGTGGCTCAGATTAACCAGAGGCGCGCTTATTTGAAAAGGAGGCTTCCTGGCCAAGTAAATGGCATCAGCATCTTTGACAAGATGCTGATCCTTTCCAGCCTTGTGCCAGCCTGTCCACGCGGAGAGCTTCTTCCTTTCCAACGGTTGGATAAGTTTACCATGCCGCAGAATCACCTTGAGTCACTTTGGTTTCACCCGGAAGGTAAAAACTGGACGAATGCTTTTGGTCGACCTTGTACGGCCTGTACGGCCTTGTACGGCCTTGTACGGCCTGTACGGCCTTGTACGACAAGGTCGACCCAAACCCTTCTTCTCTCTTCTTTCTAATCAACCCCAAGATAGATGCCTCAACTTAACACTCCCCCTCAAGCTTGACCATATGGAACAAGTCAAGCTTGGAAGGCTATGAGATCTCCCTCATTAAAAACCTCACCAAAGAGAAAACCCTTTTTGGGATAAAACCCTTTGATGAGGGAAAAAGAATAGAGACCTCATAGCAGGGCATAAGCTAAGTTGGGTTAGATCAATGAGCCCCAACCTTACATGGATGGACTCCATTGTCTTCTGTCTAGCAGCCTTTGTAAACACATCCGCCAACTGATCCTCACTCCTTGTGTAACACGGTAAGGTTACACCCAACCCAATCATCTGTCTCACCTTGTGGCAATCGACCTCAATGTGCTTGGTTCTTTCATGGAAGACTGAGTTGGAAGCTATATGAATCGCTGCTTGATTATCACAATGCATAGTCATTGGTGTAGAATGATCAACCTCCACATGCTTCAAGATGCCTTTGATCCACACCAGCTCGTTTGTAAGCTTCAACATTGCCCTATACTCAGCTTCAGCATTGGAACAGGAGACCACCTTCTGCTTCTTGCTCTTCCAGGTAACTAGGTTCCCACCTATGAAGGTACAATATCCAGTGGTTGACTTCCTATCCAGCCTATCTCTTGCCCGATCCGCGTCACAATAGCCCACCACTTCAGTGCTCTTATTGCATCCCATCCATACTCCAAGGTTTGGTGATCCATTTAGATACATCTGGATCCTCTCAACCATGTGCCAATGGTGTTCCGTTGGGACTTGCATGTGTTGACTCACCTGATTCACAGCAAAACATATATCAGGTCCGGTAATGGTAAGATAGATCAACTTACCAACAAGCTTTCTATAAAGCTTAGGATCATGGAATGGCCGGTTGTCTTCAATCTCCCCCTCACGAGGAACCTTGTACCCATCCTCTAGTGGCATCTTTGCTGTCTTCCCTCCATGTTTCCCTGCATCTTTCAAGAGATCAAGTGTATACTTTCTTTGGGACAGAAACAAACCTTCCTTGGATCTACATATCTCAATGCCAAGAAAGTATTTGATCTCTCCCAAGTCTTTAATTTCAAACACAGATTTAAGGAAGTCTTTAGTGGATTGGATACCTGCCTTGTCACTTCCTGTGATGATGATATCATCAACATACACAAGAAGGACAACTATACCTGATGTGGTCGGAAGAGTGAACAAGTTATGGTCCAGTTCAGATTTCTTGAACCCTTTGCCATTGAGAGTGGTGCTCAGCTTGTTGTACCATGCTCTAGGAGATTGTTTAAGACCATAGATTGCCTTCTTGAGCCGGAGCACATTTCCTTTCTTCACTAAGTGCTCTAGGCCTGGTGGAGGGTGCATGTAGACCTCATCTTCAAGTTCTCCTTGAAGGAAAGCATTCTTCACATCCATTTGCCATAGACCCCACTCAAGATTAACCGCAAGAGATAGGATGATCCTAATAGTGTGAAGTTTTGCAACTGGTGCAAAGGTATCCACATAATCTTCTCCATAGGTTTGAGTGAAGCCCCTTGCAACCAATCTGGTTTTATTTCTATCAATCTTTCCATTCGCCAAGTATTTTATAGTAAAGATCCATCTACTGGTCACTGCCTTCTTCCCTTTTGGCAACTCACTTTCATACCATGTGTCATTCTTGATCATTGCACTTGCCTCAGCACCAACTGACTCCTTCCATTCCTTATCTTTAACTGCTTCCTCATAGGATCTTGGTATGTAGCTCTCATCTAGGCTGACCATGAAGGAACAGTGCTCTTCTGGATACTGAGTAAAAGGGCAGACCACTTGAGATGGGTGCGCAACAGCTTGGGCATTATAGTAGACCCTAGTGTTGACTCAATCAGATGGTGGTCTTCTTATCCTAGAGCTTCTCCTCAACTGTTGTTGCTGTTATACTTCCCTTCTCTCAGGTTCTTCCTCCTCTTGATGATCAGGGCTTGGACTTCTCTGACCTTCTTGAGCATCTCCACTTTGATCATGAGACGCTGAACTTCTATCTTCCTCTGGAGGATCATCAAACTCCTCTTGACCTGAATCAAACTCTCCACTGCTGTCAGAACTTCTACCTTCCTGATCTTCAGTGTTTCCCCCCTCATGATCAAGGTGGGGAGACTGATTTGCTTCACTTGTCCCTGTTGGACCACTTCCATTCGGGTTCTTGGTCACTCCAATGCTAAGACCTTCCAAGATAATTCTAAGAGTTGCTGCCTTATCCGAGGTAAGGTCCTTCAACTCTTCTTCATTCTTCTCCTCATAATACCCCCTTTCTTCTATGAACTTGACATCCCTAGACACCAGAACTCTTCTTGCCACCAGATCATAGCACTTGTATCCCTTCTGAGTTGTGGAGTAGCCTATAAACATTGCCTTTGTACTCTTGACTTCTAACTTGTTTCTCATCTCTCAAGGAATCAGCACATAGCAGAGGCATCCAAAGACCCGTAGATAGTCCACTGATGGTTTATACTTGTTTAGAACCTCAAAGGGGGCTTGATCATTCAGTACCTTTGTAGGTGTCCGGTTGATGAGATAGCAAGCAGTAGTTACAGCATCACTCCAAAATCTCTTAGGCACATTTGCTTGAAACATTAAGGACCTTGCGACCTCCATGAGATGGCGATTCTTCCTCTCAGCCACTCCATTTTGCTGAGGAGTGTAAGGGCAACTGGTCTGGTGAAGGATCCCATGACGAGCTAAGTGATCCTTGAAGGCATGACTTGTGTACTCTCCTCCATTATCTGATCTAAAAATTTTAAACTTCGCATGATAATGGTTAGTCACATAAGATTGAAAGTTCTTAAATGCATCAAGGACTCTATCTTTCGATGGAATGAGTGTTAACAAGGTATATTTGGATTTTTCATCAATGAATGTCACAAAATACTTATGATTATCCCTAGATATGCAAGGAGCAGTCCAAACATCAGAATGAATTAAATCAAAGCACTTCTCATAAACAGTAGATGATCTTGGAAAGACATTCTTACAATGCTTGCCTAAAATGCAAGCTTCACACTCATTATTTTCGAAAACAACACCTGGTAACATCAAGTTCAAACCTCTAACATGAGGATGTCCTAGTCTAGCATGCCACAAAGAATTCTTATTCAAAGCAGAAGAAACAGTAGTAAAGGAACAACTAAAATTAGAAACAGGATCAAGCTCTTCAAGCATATATAACTCGCCCTTGGTAACTCCTTTTCCAATTATCCTTTGGCTCTCAATATCCTGAAACTCAACCTCGTTAGGACTGAATATCACCTTACAATTCAAATCATTAGTTCATTTCTTAACTGATAACAGGTTTGAAGTGAATTCATGCATATAGAAAGCTCTTGAGTTCTTACTAAACAGTTTTAGATTTCCCACTCCTCTAAAAGGAATCTTATCACCATTAGCAATCATGACATGACCATTAGCTGGTTCAATATCTTTGATCAGATTGGTGTCACTTATCATGTGATGGGAGGCTCATGAGTCTACTATCAAAGGTTTAGCTGAGCTATTAGCAATATGACAAGTACCTTTAGGAATAGAACAAGCAAGACTTTGGCGGTTTATTTCTAATGTCCTACCAGTTCTATCAGTCCTAAGATCAATCACATTCTCTAGCTTACTAGCAACCATTGAAGCACCAAGAGAATACCCATTAAGGTTACCAAAGGTGTTACCATTCTCCTTGAGCATTTTGATGAGGGCTTCAATGTCAGACCTCCAGATGTAGTCTTGATCATTGTTCCTGCTGGTACCACCCGTGTAGGCAACAAGGGACTTTCCTTCACTTGCCTCCCTCTTATCACCATCGGTTGCCTTGCTTGAGCTTGCAACAGTTGGCCCCTCTGAGATGTGAGCTCTAGCTTCCCTCTCCTTCATGAACTTGGCCGGCTTGAGATGTGGGTGGAGGATCCAGCACTGACTCTTCTTGTGGCCGTGCTTCTTGCAATGATCACAGTTACCATTGAACCTCCGGTCTTCATACTTGTTGAAAGCAGCTTTGTTTGCCATTGGTGTTTCAACCTGATCAGTTTGCGCAGCTTGGTTAGCCAAGGTAAGCTCCCCCTTACCTCCAAACAACCCAATAGAGACTTGCTCCTTTTGTATCTAAGCACACACATCTTCTAGAGATGGAAGCTTCTCAGCTCTCAGGATATGCTTGATGAGGCTGTTGTAGGCAGGGTTTAGAGTGAGCAGGAGCCCAAAGACCTTATCTTGCTCACGCCTTTCATTCAACTCATCAGCATCAACCGTGCTTGGCCTCAGCATCTCTAACTCGGACCAGAGAGCTCGGAACCTTCCAAGATGCTTAGTGAACTCCATATCTTCTTGTAGCAACCCGTTGATTGCTCTCTTCACCTCAAACACTCGGCTCAAGTTTGAGATGTTTCCATACACCTTCTTCAAGGTATCCCATAGATCCTTTGAGGTTTCACAGTAGCTATAAGCTTCCATGATAGGAGTCTCAAGAGATCCTTGAAGAAGTGTCATCACCATCATGTCTTCTTGCTGCCATTTCTCCACCTCACTGGTGGCACTAGCAGCTTCACCTTCTTGAGTAATGAGCTTAGGAGCTTCACCGGATGTGATATGCCCCCATAAGCCCTTACTTCCCACAGCAGTCTTCACCAAACGAGACCACAACAGATAGTTACTCCCCTTGAGAGTAACCGGAACCTTCATGCTAACACTATCCATCTACAATCAGCTTGACTTCAAAAGCTTGGAAATGAGTGGATTTGTACCTTAGAACACGGATGAACCCAGAAACGAGAGGAAAGGTTGAGTCTTTGAAGGTAGGAACGTGAAAGACTCAAGCTTTGACAACAAACAAGCTTCAAACTTCAGTCTTCTACCCGGATCTTCAACAAACAGCCTTGGATCTTCAAAAAGTTTCAACCTTGATCTTCTTCAACTCGATGAACACAAACCCAGATCTTGATGAACCTGGTGTTGGAATTCATGAGTGTTTGTCTCATGTCAAGAGAGTATTCAGTTAACTTGTAACTGAATCCTCTTCAACCATTTAACAGGAACTCACCATTAAAAGGAAGAGACAACAACCTGGTGGTTGAATCTTTTTAAACAGCCTACACGATAACCAAGATCCTAGACAGCAAACCGGTTATGTGAGGCAAAGAATCTCTAGTTTGAATCTATCCTTATGAAGTAACACAACACTTTGAGTTTGTGTACCTAAGATGAACAGGATTTAGAATCAGTAATCTAGAGTTTAAGAAGTAGATAAAGAAGAGTTTAGAGTGAGTTTGACAAGTATTAGGCTGCCTTAAGAGAGAAAGACCTAAGGCAGCCTCTAAACCATAATACTTAACTCCTTACATTGTGAATATTGTTTAGACACAAGCAAGGGAGAGAGAGCACACGAAATTAGAGAGAGAAACTTGTCTATTGATTCTGGTTAGAGTTACAAGAGGTGAAGCTGTCTTTATATAGACAATGAGCAACCTTAAACAATTACTAAAACAAAGAAAATATAAACAAATAATTCTGTAGGGACTGATAAGAGGCCAAAGGAGATACATCCAAGGTCTAGCTCGTCCAAGAAGAGTAGAAAGGGACAGGAGGAGAGGCACAGCCTTCCTTGGTGATAGTGACAGCTCTACACAACTCCTTATGAACCCATGTGACTTCTTCTTGCTTAATTCAAAGCAGATCCTTTCTTTTGAATTCAAACTGATTTCCTTGACTTATTAGAGGTTCCCAACGTCCATATTAGTCTCCAAACTTATTCCTTGCCTTGCAAGTCAGTTTAGGTCAAGTGGTAGCTTGTGGAGCAAGTCTGTACAAACAGAACCAAATTGGCTTCTTTTGATGAACTTATCCTTGGATCATCAACTAGCTTCTTCTTCTGGTCACCCCTTTATTTATTTCAATACCTGGCTCTGATACCATGAGATTTTTGATATCTAAGAAGAAAAGTAACCAGAAAGAGATTAAGAACAGATTTAGAGAGGAAAGATTTGGTTTAGACTTCACGAGAAGAGATTAAAAGAGACTATGAAGAACATGTTTGGAGACTCGAAAATATTAGAGAGAACTGTATGATTTATTCATCCTCAAGGGGTTCGTTTATATAGAGAGAGCTACAAGGGTTTTCAGAAAGTAAAGCAAAGGAAGGTGTGGCTCAGATTAACCAGAGGCGCGCTTATTTGAAAAGGAGGCTTCCTGGCCAAGTAAATGGCATCAGCATCTTTGACAAGATGTTGATCCTTTCCAGCCTTGTGCCAGCCTGTCCACGCGGAGAGCTTCTTCCTTTCCAACGGTTGGATAAGTTTACCATGCCGCAGAATCACCTTGAGTCACTTTGGTTTCACCCGGAAGGTAAAAACTGGACGAATGCTTTTGGTCGACCTTGTACGGCCTGTACGGCCTGTACGTCCTTGTACGGCCTTGTACGGCCTGTACGGCCTTGTACGGACAAGGTCGACCCAAACCCTTCTTCTCTCTTCTTTCTAATCAACCCCAAGATAGATGCCTCAACTTAACAAATAAACCCTAGGTTGTACGGACATGCTTGTCTCACAAGTAAACTCAGATCAAAGTGTTTCTTGCTTATTACTGCTTCATCTCAACAGTAACAACTTCAGACTCTCCCACGTGGTGATAGTTGGTTCCTTGTAGAACCTGCGATCATCTTCTTCTTGCAACCACCCCTTATAAGCGTTTCCTTTGAGTTGAGAAATTGCAAAAGCTAATCTTTCCTTCTTCAATATTCTGTTGTAATGCAGCCACTTGTCCATGGTTCTTTCCCACTCTAGATAGTCACTTTTTCCTGAAAAAGCATAGAGTCGAACATGAGTAACTGGTTTATAATCAGAACAAAGATCAATTGATTTAGGAGTGAGAGAAGATTGGTGTGGTCTGCTCCATGTGTTGGCTGGTTGCTTGAAGTGTGGCTCTCCACGACCATTAGCTTGTTGGAGATCCTGTCTAAACTCCTGCCAGAGTTTATCATGGCTGGTTTTCATCATCTGTTGCAGCTGAGCATTCATAGCCTTAAGTAACAGCCTTTCATCCTTAGTGAGGACTCCTTTCTGATCTCCTGCCATGGTACCAAAGTTGCTTCCTCTTCAGACTCGGTCCTTATTGCTTCCTGCACAAAGGAAAACGAGACAAGCAGTAAAAAGACTCTAGGCAAACAAGACAAGTAAAAAGGAAAAAGATCAACACCAAAAAGGATAAGCTTGCTCGGCAAGATAAGGGAAAAGGAAAACGGCTAGGTTTAAATCTATTAGGGTTTCTGTTTGCAAGCAAAAAGGAAATTCTTCTAAAACCTTGTCTAATGCTTTATCAATTTCGAGCAGCCTAAACAACTAGTTCTTCTTCTTGTTCAATTCGATTAATAAGTTTTGCAGTTGAATCAAAAGATGAAAAGAGTAAACAAAAACTCATGCGGCTAGGGTTAAAAAGGAACTAGGGTTTTCTGCCTAACAAGTAAAAAGGAAAATCTCAAAATTTCGCCTAGAACACAAATCAAACTCGAGCAGCACTAAGTGTTAAACCTGAAGAGAGAAATGGACCACTAAAGGCCATGTGCAAAGTTAGGGCCAAAACCCATTAGAAGTCTGATCAAAGACTAAAGAGGGTCCAGAAGCTTATGCTGAGCAAGAACAAGGTTCAAGAAGGGCTTATGATCAAGAAGGAAGTGTTTGGGAAGATTTGGGAGCCATTGGGCGAAAGTGCAAAAATAGGGTCGACTGTACAGACAGTCGTACGGCCTGTACGGCCTTGTACGGACTGTATGGACATGGTCGACCCAAAACACTTCCTGGTTCAACTTTTGGGTGAGTTTGGGCAATGTGCAAAATCCGGGTCAAGGTGTACGGACGGGTGGTTCGTACAATATCCGTACAGTCGAGCGATAAAGCAGTTTCGGGTTTGTCTTCGGTTTGATTACTTTAAACCGAAGCAATTCAAATCTCTTGTGATTGATTGAAGCTAAGGAGGCAAGGAAGCAGCTGTGTTGAAATGGATAAAGGAATATGCTATAAAGATGCTTATCCAAAAGAAGGAATAGACTTGGACTGATCATTGGCAAGGTTCATGTGCATTGCTGGCCTATTCCTGGCCAAGCTTTCCTAGGCGCGCCCAGGCTGTCTCCAGCCTGTATAAAGACCATCTGACTTCATCTAAACCGTCTATTCCCTCAGGCTTTATTGTTAAGTTGAGGCATCTATCTTTGGGTTGATTAGAAAGAAGAGAGAAGAAGGGTTTGGGTCGACCTTGTCCGTACAAGGCCGTACAGGCCGTACAAGGCCGTACAGGCCGTACAGGTCGACCAAAAGCATTCGTCCAGTTTTTACCTTCCGGGTGAAACCAAAGTGACTCAAGGTGATTCTGCAGCATGGTAAACTTATCCAACCGTTGGAAAGAAGAAGCTCTCCGCGTGGACAGGCTGGCACAAGGCTGGAAAGGATCAGCATCTTGTCAAAGATGTTGATGCCATTTACTTGGCCAGGAAGCCTCCTTTTCAAATAAGCGCGCCCCTGGTTGATCTGAGCCACACCTTTCTTTGCTTTACTTTCTGAAAACCCTTGTAGCTCTCTCTATATAAACAAACCCCTCGAGGATGAATAGATCATACAGTTCTCTCTAATATTTTCGAGTCTCCAAACATGTTCTTCATAGTCTCTTATAATCACTCTTCTCGTGAAGTCTAAACCAAATCTTTCCTCTCTAAATCTGTTCTTAATCTCTTTCTGGTTACTTTTCTTCTTAGATATCAAAAATCTCATGGTATCAGAGCCAGGTTCATCAAGATCTGGGTTTGTGTTCATCGAGTTGAAGAAGATCAAGGTTGAAACTTTTTGAAGATCCAAGGCTGTTCTTTGAAGATCCGGGTAGAAGACTGAAGTTTGAAGCTTGTTTGTTGTCAAAGCTTGAGTCTTTCACGTTCCTACCTTCAAAGACTCAACCTTTCCTCTCGTTTCTGGGTTCATCCGTGTTCTAAGGTACAGATCCACTCATTTCCAAGCTTTTGAAGTCAAGCTGATTGTAGATGGATAGTGTTAGCATGAAGGTTCCGGTTACTCTCAAGGGGAGTAACTATCTGTTGTGGTCTCGTTTGGTGAAGACTGCTGTGGGAAGTAAGGGCTTATGGGGGCATATTTCATCCGGTGAAGCTCCTAAGCTCATTACTCAAGAAGGTGAAGCTGCAAGTGCCACAAGTGAGGTGGAGAAATGGCAGCAAGAAGACATGATGGTGATTACACTTCTTCAAGGATCTCTTGAGAATCCTATCATGGAAGCTTATAGCTACTGTGAAACCGCTAAGGATCAATGGGATACCTTGAAGAAGGTGTATGGAAACATCTCAAACTTGAGCCAAGTGTTTGAGGTGAAGAGAGCAATCAACGGGTTGCTACAAGAAGATATGGAGTTCACTAAGCATCTTGGAAGGTTCCGAGCTCTCTGGTCCGAGTTAGAGATGCTGAGAAGTCTAAGTATACTGTGGACTGCTCCTTGTCTCTCTAGAGAAAATCACAAATACTTTGTGACATTCATTGATGAGAAGTCTAAGTATACTTGGGTGACACTGATTCAGTCTAAGGAGAGAGTGCTTGAAGCTTTCAAGAATTTTCAGACCCATGTCTCCAACCATTTCAATGCCAAACTCAAGATTCTTAGGTCAGATAATGGTGGAGAATACACAAGTCAAGCATTCAAGCAGTATCTAGCTCAACATGGGATATTACATCAGACAAGCTGTCCTTATACTCCTCAACAAAATGGAGTAGCTGAGAGGAAGAATAGGCACCTGATGGAAGTAGCAAGGTCAATGATGTTCCACACTAATGTGCCAAAGAGATTTTGGAGTGATGCTGTCATGACTGCATGTTATCTTATCAACAGGATTCCAACTAAGATTCTCAATGACATGTCTCCATTTGAAGTACTAAACTGCAACAAGCCATTTTTGGATCATTTGCGAGTATTTGGCTGCCTCTGCTTTGTGTTGATACCAGGGGAACTGAGGAGCAAGTTAGATGCAAGAAGTTCCAAGGCAATGTTCATTGGCTACTCTCCAACACAAAAGGGTTATAAATGTTATGATCCAGTGTCAAGATAGGTTTCCATATCAAGAGATGTGAAGTTTGTGGAGACCTAGGGGATACTATGAGGAAAAGAGTTGGGATGACTTGAAAGACCTCTCCAAAGCATCAGACAAAGCAGCCAATCTCAGAGTGATTTTGGAGAATCTTGGCATCATCATGACTCAGGAAAATGAGGAGACAAGGGCGTGTGCACCTGAAGTTACATCTGGTCAAGACACTGTGGTTGAGGAAGATGGGGCTAATGAAGCTGTAGAGGCCACTCATCCTGATCCTGAAGGGGGGAATCAACAAGAAACTCATGATCAGGATGAAAGGCAACAAGGACAAACAGAACCAGTAAATGATGAAGCAGAATCTGAGGAGGAAGGAGAGCCTGAAGCAGTCCAGACTCTTAGGAGAAGTACAAGGCTGAGAAAGGATCCTTCAAACTGGATCAACACGAGGGTCTACTTCAACTCACAAGCAGTGGCTCATCCTATACAAGCAGTATGCTCATTGGCTCAGTATCCACAAGAACACCAAGTCATTATTGGTCAACTGGATCAAGAGTACATTCCAAGGTCATATGAAGAGGCAATGGAGCTTGAAGAGTGGAGAGACTCTGTTGGGAATGAAACCAATGCTATGATAGTCAATGACACTTGGTATGAGGCTGAACTCCCAAAAGGCAAGAAGGCAGTGACAAGCAAGTGGGTTTTCACAATTAAGTACTTGGCAAATGGAAAGGTGGAGAGGCGCAAGACAAGGCTGGTTGCAAGAGGATTTACTCAGACATATGGACAGGATTACATTGATACATTTGCACCAGTAGCAAAACTTCACACCATTAGGATCATTTTCTCAATTGCTACTAACTTGGAATGGGATTTGTGGCAAATGGATGTGAAGAATGCCTTTCTGCAAGGAGAATTAGAAGATGAAGTCTACATGCATCCTCCTTCAGGTCTAGAGCACTTGGTCAAACCAGGGAATGTGTTGAGGCTGAAGAAAGCAATTTATGGCTTGAAGCAATCACCAAGGGCCTGGTATTACAAGCTAAGCGCCACACTGAATGGAAGAGGATTTAGGAAGTCAGAAGCTGATCATACTCTATTCACATTGACTGGTCCACAAGGCATTGTGGTTATCCTGATATATGTAGATGATATTATCATCACAGGAAGTGACAAGGAAGGGATTCAGGCCACTAAAGCATTCCTGAAATCAGTGTTTGACATCAAGGATCTTGGAGAGCTGAAGTATTTCCTTGGAATTGAAGTGTGTATGAACCCTCTTAAAAGAAGATAAAGAAGAGTTTAGAGTGAGTTTTACAAGTATTATGCTGCCTTAAGAGAAAGAGAGTTAAGGCAGCCTCTAAACCATAACTATAAACTCCTTACATTGTGAATATTGTTTAGACACAAGCAATGGAGAGAGAGCCACGAAATTAGACTGAGAGAACTTGTATTGATACTGGATGAAAGTTACAAGAGGTGGTGAAGTCTTTAAATAGACAATAACTTACAATAAACAAAGATTAAATCATGAATGACTAAACAAATATTATTGTGGGGTTTCTGATGATGCTAGGAGGATATGGACAAGGGAAGCCACGACCAGATGAGGAGAAAGGGACAGGAGAGAGGTTGGCACAGCCTGCTTGAGTGAAAGAGACAGGTCCAGCTGCTTCTCCAAAGCAACCCATGTGACTTCTTCTTTCCAAATTCAAACCAGCCACTCTTATTTAATGTCAAACATATTTCCTTGACTTAACAGAGATTCCCACGTCCATATTAAGTCTCCAACCTCCTTTCTTGCCTTGTAGGGTAAGTTAGGTCAAGATAGTAGCTTGTGGAGCAAGACTGCACAAACAGAACCAAATTGGCTTCTCTTTATGAATTCTCTTTGGATCATCAACCAGCTTCTTCTTCTGGTCATTTTGGTGTGGAAATGCTTGGCCTTCACTTCCTTTGTTTGGCCTTCACATTTCCTTTGTTTTGCTCCACTCTAATACCCTCCCTCAAGGTTGGGCTGCGGAAGCCATTGCTTGCAAAGGCCAAGCTTGCAACACGCAAATGACTACCTCATTAAAAACCTCACCATGTAAAACCCCTTGGGATAAAACCATGATGAGGGAAAAAGAGTATAGCCTTTGCGGTGCATTGGAATAGCTATGACCTTGGCTATATTTAGACTTGAAACTTCTTTGCTCAATGGTCCTCTTTGCAGTTTGAACATGTCTTAGAACCGCCATGACCTGAACTGGTTGCTGAGGGTGTTGGCGCCATGATCTGACCTTGTGCAACACCTCTTTCTTTAACACAAAACGGAAGTACACACTGCTCCATGGCTGTGTCTTCTTGATGCTTCATCATGAAGCTTACTGACCCTTAGCTAACATCTTGCTGGTGAGTTGATTCATCACTTTCCTACAGCCACTTCTCCTCAAGATCTTCTTGTCTTGGGTCCATGAATCTGAGGACATTGGTTCTAACCCCCAAAGCTTGCTTCTGATGCTGCTCTAGATCAACCAAACTTGCATTGTCTTCTTAAGACAACCAAGCACAAACACCAATCACCATTCTTAAACTTAGAACCTGTTGAATATGGACAGATTCAAAGCACAAAATTAGTGACTGATGGAGAGAATAAAATAACCAGAGAGTATAAGTAACCAGAGAATTAGAGAATAAGTAACAAGAGTATGAGAGAGTATGAGAGAATAATGGAGAGTAAGAGTATGAGGAGAATAAGAGTTTTGCGGAAGCAATTTTCAGTCCATGGCCTTCAAGCTTCATGGCTGATCAAAATGCTGGTGAGGCAGGAACATCCCACCAGTTAACACATTTTTAAAGCATTTTCAAAATCAGATTACTCAAGAATCTGTTCAAAAACATTTTCAGATTATAAATCCTTTCAGAGAGTTATTCTTTAAATCTGAAACTCAAATGCTCTTACAAATCAATTTTCTTCAGTTCACCATCAGTCTATCTCCCTCCCTCAAGCATTGGTTTCATTAGACTTAAAGTCTTTTAACAAGTTTTTAAAATTGAGAGACAAAGGGGATAAATGACTGATAATGTTTGAGACAAAAACAGCAAGAACTTCATCTTTTAAAACTGTTTTTAAATCACAAAATAGATGAAGTCTTTTGTTTTATTTCCCTCCCTTAGTCTTTGATTAGGATCCCAACTCAAGATCAGGTCCACAGCTTACATATGGGAGAGAAGAAACCAAAACAGAACTCCATCTTGTCCTCTTAAAAGAAGTCATTAGACAAGATGAAGAACACACACATTTTTTTTGAAATCCATTCAAGTGTTTTTCCAAGACACAAGTATAATCTTTTCTCCCTCCCTCAAGCTGACATGAACAGATTTTAATCTTTAATCCAAAGGCTTAAACAATGAGGAGATAAAGGGGAGAGTCATTGATTAAAAAAAACTTTAAAGACTTGCATCTTTAAGAAACTCACAGATTTCATACTTCATCTACACTCTCTACTGTCCAAGTTTTGAATCCCAGCTACAAAGCTCATCAAAAAAAAAAATTTAAAGGAGAGACAGAGAGAGATATGAAGAAATTGACAAAAAGAAGTGAGTTCAGCCCAAGAAGAGCAACAAGGCTCTGATACCATGTTGGAAAAGCTATTAATAGCTAAGAACATGAACTTACTCTTTAAGAATGGAAGAGACAATCAACTTGTGATTGAATCCTCTCAGCAAACAATCAATACAACCATCTGAATCTAGAGAGATAAAGTGGCTGTGAGATTGATACAAGAACTACAAATATCTCTAGTTTGAATCTAATCCTTGAGAAGTGACACAACACTTTCAGTTTGTTCACTTAAGGAGACAAGAGATTAGAATCAGTAATCTAGAGCTTAAAAGAAGATAAAGAAGAGTTTAGAGTGAGTTTTACAAGTATTAGGCTGCCTTAAGAGAAAGAGAGTTAAGGCAGCCTCTAAACCATAACTATAAACTCCTTACATTGTGAATATTGTTTAGACACAAGCAATGGAGAGAGAGCCACGAAATTAGACTGAGAGAACTTGTATTGATACTGGATGAAAGTTACAAGAGGTGGTGAAGTCTTTAAATAGACAATCACTTACAATAAACAAAGATTAAATCAGGAATGACTAAACAAATATTATTGTGGGGTTTCTGATGATGCTAGGAGGATATGGACAAGGGAAGCCACGACCAGATGAGGAGAAAGGGACAGGAGAGAGGTTGGCACAGCCTGCTTGAGTGAAAGAGACAGGTCCAGCTGCTTCTCCAAAGCAACCCATGTGACTTCTTCTTTCCAAATTCAAACCAGCCACTCTTATTTAATTTCAAACATATTTCCTTGACTTAACAGAGATTCCCACGTCCATATTAAGTCTCCAAACTCCTTTCTTGCCTTGTAGGGTAAGTTAGGTCAAGATAGTAGCTTGTGGAGCAAGACTGCACAAACAGAACCAAATTGGCTTCTCTTTATGAATTCTCTTTGGATCATCAACCAGCTTCTTCTTCTGGTCATTTTGGTGTGGAAATGCTTGGCCTTCACTTCCTTTGTTTGGCCTTCACATTTCCTTTGTTTTGGCTCCACTCTAATACTAACGAGGTTGAGTTTCAGGATATTGAGAGCCAAAGGATGATTGGAAAAGGAGTTACCAAGGGCGAGTTATATATGCTTGAAGAGCTTGATCCTGTTTCTAATTTTAGTTGTTCCTTTACTATTGTTTCTTCTGCTTTGAATAAGAATGCTTTGTGGCATGCTAGACTGGAACATCCTCATGTTAGAGCTTTGAACTTGATGTTACCAGGTGTTGTTTTCGAAAATAATGAGTGTGAAGCTTGCATTTTAGGCAAGCATTGTAAGAATGTCTTTCCAAGATCATCTACTGTTTATGAGAAGTGCTTTGATTTAATTCATTCTGATGTTTGGACTGCTCCTTGCATATCTAGGGATAATCATAAGTATTTTGTGACATTCATTGATGAAAAATCCAAATACACCTGGTTAACACTCATTTCATCTAAAGATAGAGTCTGATGCGTCCCTAGGATGCTCTTTGGTTGATGGGGATGGATAGATCCTTGCAAGAACGAATCAGAGACTCAAGTTCTTCAAGGTTTGTGGATTGAATGGTGACACAAGAGGGATGGATGATCTCTTAATACTCCTAGGCGACTGATCTGGATATGACACACCAAATAAGAAGCCCTTAACTCTGGATATTACACACCAGAAACCTTCAACTCGTCAAAGACAAGAGAGGAGAGAAAACTAGGTTTTTTTGATAAAAGATTGCGTGCCTACAATAGGGTTAGGGAAAACCCTTAAATAAAGAAACCAGAGAACATACTCTCTAGGGTTTCGAAAACATTAAAATGGAAACTATAGTTTATAACATAACATAAGCTTAAAATAAAAGGACTTCTGATAGTCTTGGGCCGAGATAGGGCCTAAGTGATTTGTAAGACAAGTCGTGGCCTCGTTAAAAACCTTCCTCCGGAAAACCTCGTGGGACAAAACCAAAAGCATGGAAAAGAGCACACACCAAATGTCTTGCCTAGACACTAACTCAGCTTGATGTAGAGATAGCTCGAATGGTGATCAAGATATCTCGGATCAAACCTTGTCCAAGACTTTCTTCTTGTTGTGGATGTGAAGTGAGTAATCCTACAACAGTCTCCTTAAGTTTCTTGACTCGGGAACGAGTCATGGGACCTTCTGGAATGGTCATAGCATCATCACCAGGCTGCTGGTGCATTGTGGCATCATGGGGCTCGTCTAAGATCTCTTTGCCCTCTTTAGTAATCTGGTCCATGATCACATCATATTCCTTGGTGCTGCCCATGATCACATCATCCCCTCCCTCTTCAAAAAGATTTGTCCTCAAATCTGTTTTACCTGCAATAGAGGGAACCAAATCAGTAACATCAAAGTTTAAAACCAGATTACACTTACCTTGCAAGCCTCTTTGATAGGCATTGATTCTGACTGGTTCAGATATGTAGAAGGGACTGATCCGTTTGATTCCTGATTCATTACTCAAACCTGCATCATACTCTTTGACACACAATAAGTTAGCACATAAAATTTTATCATAGAGTAAGAGCAATAGTCCAAATCCTTTTCTGCTCGGTTTTGGCTTGTATGTTGCATCTGGAGGTGCTTCTTTGATGATGATGAAGCAAGTGACGCCTTGGTGCTTATCCTGGTCCAAATATGGTGGTTTGAACCTCATATCTTCCTCAGGCTTGTAGCTTCTCCTTACACCCTTCCAAGCTTTCCTGAAATCTATACTTGACTCTTTTGATAAAAACAAGAGTATTATATCTGTGTAAAGAGTGATAAAAGAATCATTGAAAACATTACCACTTACCTTAGCATGCTCACCTGGCCGCCATAGATAGGTTTGAGATGTTCTAAACTTAGCAAAATTCAAACAAACCACAGATAGGATCACCTGACTTGTAGAACCCATAACTCTTTCACCTGAGAAGCTTTGGACATGAGTCCAATTCGACGTGATACCCTGATGAGTTGAGTTTCTATTGCAGTTAAGATTGCTCCTTAATTCTTTCTGGTTGTTGAGATATGACCCTCGGACTACACCTATATCAAAACTGGCGGCTAGACAGTTCTCAAGGTTCCTTTGTTGCAGTTCCAACTTAGCTAAGGAGTCATCTCTCTGGTAATCTTTCTTTTGGAATAGCGTAGCACTTAATCTTGTTTGACCTTGAGTGCATTGCTTTGGAATCTGCTGAAGACTAATTGTATCTGGTGGCTTCTCTTTGATTTGAGAAAAAGACATGAGTTCTTCTCTTGATCCAGTGATTATTTCACCAATTATTCCAGTTTCTTTCTTATCTCCAGTCATGCTTTGATGATCTCTGCAGTAGTACTGAAATTGCTGCATATCTTGTGGCTTCCATATCTTGATATGGTCAAGAAGCAAGGTCCTTTGGTCAATTCCCAACTCCTTATGATCACTGATAGTCCTAGCACGACGAGAGAACTCTCCAATGGTAATAAGTATACTGTCATTTTCTCCAGGTCTCCATGAGTAGGTCTGTAACCTTCCAGCACAATCAGATAGAAGCTTCTCTTGGGACTGATCCAAACTGACAAGTTTTGAAAAATTAGCAATATCTTGATGATCATGCGGCCATTTTCTGTGGTTTCTGGCTCGTTGGATCCTTGACAGAGCTGATGACATTCTCCAATTGATTTCATAATGAAATTCTTGCTGAGCTGAGACGTGCATCATTAGTTCTTCAGAGGGTGTGAAATCAACAAAACCAAGTGTTACTGCAGCTGATTCCTTCTCAATCTTATTCCTGAGATTCCAAAGCTCTCCTCCAGGCTAAAATACATCATTCTTCATGCCCAGTTCATGTCTTGAAAGCTCCATTGCTCTGGTCTTGTTCCAAACAAAAGAACTGATCAGAAAGGTACTCAAGAAAGTCTTTTGGAAATCACATGGATCAAAGACAATCAGTTGCATTATTCCTAGATCTGTTTGTGGTTCCTTGGG
Source organism: Moricandia arvensis (assembly GCA_905132765.1). NCBI lineage: Eukaryota > Viridiplantae > Streptophyta > Magnoliopsida > Brassicales > Brassicaceae > Moricandia > Moricandia arvensis. The sequence goes on along the minus strand of CAJHQP010002872.1, from coordinate 53,250 downwards.
TGCATTCTCTTCTATCACATCCTGAATGATTGATACCATCACGTCCTGGACTGGTTGCTCTTCTTTCTGAATGGTAGATGATGATTCTTTGGCTTGATCTTCTTGAATAGGTGTAGCTGATACCGGTTCTGCTGAATTAAATTCTGAGACAGTAGTAGCTGGTTCTTGGTGCTGTGATTCAATGGATGAACATCCAGAGTTGCTCCCTTTGAATTGCTTCTCCACATCCATCATTACTGGTAATAACTTCTTTTTATCTTCCTCACTGAACCAGGAATGTTTTTCTGTTTTATCTTTGCTGTAACAGGTTACTGCCTTGCTAGATGTGACTTCCTTCATTGGAGACTTTAGGGAAGTGTTGCCTTTGGATGCATACTTTTCCCTTAGTAACAACTTCAGACTCTCCCACGTGGTGATAGTTGGTTCCTTGTAGAACCTGCGATCATCTTCTTCTTGCAACCACCACTTATAAGCGTTTCCTTTGAGTTGAGAAATTGCAAAAGCTAATCTTTCCTTCTTCAATATTCTGTTGTAATGCAGCCACTTGTCCATGGTTCTTTCCCACTCTAGATTGTCACTTTTTCCTAAAAAAGCATAGAGTCAAACATGAGTAACTGGTTTATAATCAGAACAAAGATCAATTGATTTAGGAGTGAGAGAAGATTGGTGTGGTCTGCTCCATGTGTTGGCTGGTTGCTTGAAGTGTGGCTCTCCACGACCATTAGCTTGTTGGAGATCCTGTCTAAACTCCTGCCATAGTTTATCATGGCTGGTTTTCATCTTCTGCTGCAGCTGAGCATTCATAGCTTTAAGTAACAGTCTTTCATCCTTAGTGAGGACTCCTTTCTGATCTCCTGCCATGGTACCAAAGTTGCTTCCTCCTCAGACTCGGTCCCTATAGCTTCCTGCACAAAGGAAAACGAGACAACCAGTAAAAAGATTCTGGGCAAACAAGACAAGTAAAAAGGAAAAAGATGAACACAAAATTAAGCTTGTTTTGCAAGACAAAAAGCAAAAAGGATAATCGGCTAAAAAAATGGAACTAGGGTTTCCGGTTTCAAGCAAAAAGGAAATTCTCTAATCTTTGTCTAAACTTCTCAAAGGTGTTCTAGCAGCCTAAACAACCTAAATATACTCGTGTTCAAGATGATTAAGTTGATTAGCAGATGAAACAAAGAGATTTAGAGAGCAAAGAACTTATGCGGCTAGGTTTATCTCTCTAGGGTTTCCGCAAGCAAAAAGGAAAAAGCATAAAACCTTTTCTAATCTCTATGAAATTCGAGCAGCCCTAAACAAATTGGATCTACTGCTTAACAAAGGTTTAATATTGATGAAACAAAAAGAAACAAGAGAGAACGAGTACTTCCCAAACCAAAGTTGCTCTGATACCACTTGATGCGTCCCTAGGATGCTCTTTGGTTGATGGGGATGGATAGATCCTTGCAAGAACGAATAAGAGACTCAAGTTCTTCAAGGTTTGTGGATTGAATGGTGACACAAGAGGGATGGATGATCTCTTAATACTCCTAGGCGACTGATCTGGATATGACACACCAAATAAGAAGCCCTTAACTCTGGATATTACACACCAGAAACCTTCAACACGTCAAAGACAAGAGAGAAGAGAGAAAACTAGGTTTTTTTTGATAAAAGATTGCGTGCCTACAATAGGGTTAGGGAAAACCCTTAAATAAAGAAACCAGAGAACATACTCTCTAGGGTTTCGAAAACATTAAAATGGAAACTATAGTTTATAACATAACATAAGCTTAAAATAAAAGGACTTCTGCTAGTCTTGGGCCGAGATAGGGCCTAAGTGATTTGTAAGACAAGTCGTGGCCTCGTTAAAAACCTTCCTCCGGAAAACCTCGTGGGACAAAACCAAAAGCAAGGAAAAGAGCACACACCAAATGTCTTGCCCAGACACTAACTCAGCTTGATGTAGAGATAGCTCGAATGGTGATCAAGATATCTCGGATCAAACCTTGTCCAAGACTTTCTTCTTGTTGTGGATGTGAACTGAGTAATCCTACAACAGTCTCCTCAAGTTTCTTGACTCTGGAACGAGTCATGGGACCTTCTGGAATGGTCATAGCATCATCACCAGGCTGCTGGTGCATTGTGGCATCATGGGGCTCGTCTAAGATCTCTTTGCCCTCTTTAGTAATCTGGTCCATGATCACATCATATTCCTTGGTGCTGTCCATGATCACATCAGAGTCCTTGATGCATTTAAAAACTTTCAATCCTATGTGACTAACCATTATCATGCCAAGTTTAAAATTTTTAGATCAGATAATGGAGGAGAGTACACAAGTCATGCCTTCAAGGATCACTTAGCTTGTCATGGGATCCTTCACCAGACCAGTTTCCCTTACACTCCTCAGCAAAATGGAGTGGCTGAGAGGAAGAATCGCCATCTCATGGAGGTCGCAAGGTCCTTAATGTTTCAAGCAAATGTGCCTAAGAGATTTTGGAGTCATGCTGTAACTACTGCTTGCTATCTCATCAACCGGACACCTACAAAGGTACTGAATGATCAAGCCCCCTTTGAGGTTCTAAACAAGTATAAACCATCAGTGGACTATCTACGGGTCTTTGGATGCCTCTGCTATGTGCTTATTCCTGGAGAGATGAGAAACAAGTTAGAAGTCAAGAGTACAAAGGCAATGTTTATAGGCTACTCCACAACTCAGAAGGGATACAAGTGCTATGATCCGGTGGCAAGAAGAGTTCTGGTGTCTAGGGATATCAAGTTCATAGAAGAAAGGGGGTATTATGAGGAAAAGAATCAAGAAGAGTTGAAGGACCTTACCTCGGATAAGGCAGCAACTCTTAGAATTATCTTGGAAGGTCTTGGCATTGGAGTGACCAAGAACCCGAATGGAAGTGGTCCAACAGGGACAAATGAAGCAAATCAGTCTCCCCACCTTGATCATGAGGGGGGAAACACTGAATATCAGGAAGGTGGAAGTTTTGACAGCAGTGGAGAGTTTGATTCAGGTCAAGAGGAGTTTGATGATCCTCCAGAGGAAGATAGAAGTTCAGCGTCTCATGATCAAAGTGGAGATGCTCAAGAAGGTCAGAGAAGTCCAAGCCCTGATCATCAAGAGGAGGAAGAACCTGAGGGAAGGGAAGTAGAACAGCAACAACAGTTGAGGAGATGCTCTAGGATAAGAAGACCACCATCTGATTGGGTCAACACTAGGGTCTACTATAATGCCCAAGCTGTTGCGCACCCATCTCAAGTGGTCTGCTCTTTTACTCAGTATCCAGAAGAGCATTGTTCCTTTATGGTCAGCCTAGATGAGAGCTACATACCAAGATCCTATGAGGAAGCAGTTAAAGATTAAGGAATGGAAGGAGTCAGTTGGTGCTGAGGCAAGTGCAATGATCAAGAATGACACATGGTATGAAAGTGAGTTGCCAAAAGGGAAGATGGCAGTGACCAGTAGATGGATCATTAATATAAAATACTTGGGAAATGGAAAGATTGATAGAAAGAAAACCAGATTGGTTGCAAGGGGCTTCACTCAAACCTATGGAGAAGATTATGTGGATACCTTTGCACCAGTTGCAAAACTTCACACTATTAGGATCATCCTATCTCTTGCGGTTAATCTTGAGTGGGGTCTATGGCAAATGGATGTGAAGAATGCTTTCCTTCAAGGAGAACTTGAAGATGAGGTCTACATGCACCCTCCACCAGGCCTAGAGTACTTAGTGAAGAAAGGAAATGTGATCCGGCTCAAGAAGGCAATCTATGGTCTTAAACAATCTCCTAGAGCATGGTACAACAAGCTGAGCACCACTCTCAATGGCAAAGGGTTCAAGAAATCTGAACTGGACCATAACTTGTTCACTCTTCCGACCACATCAGGTATAGTTGTCCTTCTTGTGTATGTTGATGATATCATCATCACAGGAAGTGACAAGGCAGGTATCCAATCCACTAAAGACTTCCTTAAATCTGTGTTTGAAATTAAAGACTTGGGAGAGATCAAATACTTTCTTGGCATTGAGATATGTAGATCCAAGGAAGGTTTGTTTCTGTCCCAAAGAAAGTATACACTTGATCTCTTGAAAGATGCCGGGAAACATGGAGGGAAGACAGCAAAGATGCCACTATAGGATGGGTACAAGGTTCCTCGTGAGGGGGAGATTGAAGACAACCGGCCATTCCATGATCCTAAGCTTTATAGAAAGCTTCTTGGTAAGTTGATCTATCTTACCATTACCGGACCTGATATATGTTTTGCTATGAATCAGGTGAGTCAACACATGCAAGTCCCAACGGAACACCATTGGCACATGGTTGAGAGGATCCAGATGTATCTAAATGGATCACCAAACCTTGGAGTATGGATGGGATGCAATAAGAGCACTGAAGTGGTGGGCTATTGTGACGCGGATCGGGCAAGAGATAGGCTGGATAGGAAGTCAACCACTGGATATTGTACCTTCATAGGTGGGAACCTAGTTACCTAGAAGAGCAAGAAGCAGAAGGTGGTCTCTTGTTCCAGTGCTGAAGCTGAGTATAGGGCAATGTTGAAGCTTACAAATGAGCTGGTGTGGATCAAAGGCATCTTGAAGCATGTGTAGGTTGATCAGTCTACACCAATGACTATGCATTGTGATAATGAAGCAGCGATTCATATAGCTTCCAACTCAGTCTTCCATGAAAGAACCAAGCACATTGAGGTCGATTGCCACAAGGTGAGGCAGATGATTGGGTTGGGTATGATCTTGCCGTGCTACACAAGGAGTGAGGATCAGTTGGCGGATGTGTTTACAAAGGCTGCTAGACAGAAGACAATGGAGTCCATCCATGTAAGGTTGGGGCTCATTGATCTAACCTAACTTAGCTAATCCCCTGCTATGAGGTCTCTACTCTTTTTCCCTCATCAAAGGGTTTTATCCCAAAAAGGGTTTTCTCTTTGGTGAGGTTTTTTAATGAGGGAGATCTCATAGCCTTCCAAGCTTGACTTGTTCCATATGGTCAAGCTTGAGGGGGAGTGTTAAGTTGAGGCATCTATCTTGGGGTTGATTAGAAAGAAGAGAGAAGAAGGGTTTGGGTTGACCTTGTCCGTACAAGGCCGTACAGGGCGTACAGGCCGTACAGGGCGTACAGGCCGTACAGGGCGTACAGGGCGTACAGGCCGTACAGGCCGTACAGGCCGTACAGGCCGTACAGGCCGTACAGGCCGTACAGGCCGTACAGGCCGTACAGGCCGTACATGCCGTACAGCCGTACATGCCGTACAAGCTCGACCAAAAGCATTCGTCCAGTTTTTACCTTCCGGGTGAAACAAAAGTGACTCAAGGTGATTCTGCGGCATGGTAAACTTATCCAACCGTTGGAAAGGAAGAAGCTCTCCGCGTGGACAGGCTGGCACAAGGTTGGAAAGGATCAGCATCTTGTCAAAGATGCTGATGCCATTTACTTGGCCAGGAAGCCTCCTTTTCAAATAAGTGCACCCCGGGTTGATCTGAGCCACACCTTTCTTTGCTTTACTTTCTGAAAACCCTTGTAGCTCTCTCTATATAAACAAACCCCTCGAGGATGAATAGATCATACAGTTCTCTCTAATATTTTCGAGTCTCCAAACATGTTCTTCATAGTCTCTTATAATCTCTCTTCTCGTGAAGTCTAAACCAAATCTTTCCTCTCTAAATCTGTTCTTAATCTCTTTCTGGTTACTTTTCTTCTTAGATATCAAAAATCTCATTTATCGCCCTCAGATATAGGTTAATGTTTGCTTCTTGTATTGCCTATAATGGCCTCATTATCGATTGTAAGCAACTCAAGTGAGAGAGTGGGGTTTCCCCTCCTCCTTCCTATTCTTCTCTGAGTTCTAAATCTCTGTTCTTCACTCTCTTAGTCTCTGGTTCATTAAGTCTCACGAATCTCTCTTTAGTCTCATTATTCTCTTAGTCTCTTCCACAATCTTATTCTCTCATCAAGTCTTCTTTTCTCATTGTTATTACAAGATCAGTCCGAACCTGTTGAGGTTGAAGCTTCTCACACAACCCACGGCCTGAACTCTGATAAACTTTCATGGTATCAGAGCCAGGTTCATCAGAACCTGGTTCATTAGCATCCACAAGCTCAAGCTCTCTCTCTCTCTCATGCCATTTCTAAACCAATGAAGAAGGTTCTGTGCATCCAGTCGTTTAAACCCTTCAAGATCGAAACTTTATCATCCATGGCGTGCCCAGAAACTATTCTCAGTTCATCCTCCTCTCCCATGTTCGTTCTGGGGAAAGAAGGCCAGTGGAAGCTTGTCCAAGCCGCTCTTCCTCACTGTCCAAGGAGAAACCTTTTAAAGAAGGAGACTTTCAACTTGGATCTTGGTGTGACGACTCAAACATTGAGAAAGTTGGTGTCTTTGGCATGATGGGGGGTCAAGGGGGAAGGTCACACAAAGAAGGAGGTGTTGGTTCCCAAACCAACAACCCAAATCTATCTAGTCATGAACCGGTTAACTCTCTTCCCTTGTATAAAGCTTGAGACTTTTGTTATGACCGTGTGGTGTAGTGTGTGTTCTTGTCCTGAGGGTCTTATAAAGCTTGCTAGATACTGTCCCAGGATGCTTAAAGGTCTTGTGTGATGTATGATTGTTAAAAAGGCCATACCTTGTTCTCTGTTTGATTGTGTATTAGGGTGCTAGATAGTGTATAAGCTCCAGTGATTGCATTCATGACTGATTAGAACTTGTTAAGGTGTCTTGCATCTTAATCATTCACTTGGTTGGTTGCTGCCTTAGGTTGAGCACCTAGAGAAATGTCTAAGGATGCGGTTAAGGTAGCCTAGTTTTGCCTAAATGAAATGTGTTTTATCTTAACAGATCATGCATTGTCATTTAGGAAGTAGCATTGCTGTTGACATTGGAGATCAAACTTGATGATTAGTCAAGGTTTGATCCCAATGCTTGTGGCCTAATTTATTCTGGAGTTTGAGTGCTGTACAGGAACATAAGAAGTGTTCAGTGTCTAACCAAACCAAGTAAGAAAAGGCGCTGCCCATTGAGAAGCAATGGAGAGTTTGTGCGAAGAGATAGTGGCATTAAAACACTGCTGTGGAAGTGGTGTGCTGCTAGCTCAAGAGGCACACAAGTAGGAGTGGTCATCACTTAAGTCCATGGGAGACTGGTGACCAAAGGCACTGAAGCTAAAGAAATGGTGAACACGGTTTTAGATCTCTCTTGAGCTCATTCCAAGTTTGGACCCAAATCTCAACCAAACTAGAGAACGAAACTCAAGTGAGCTACCAGAAGTACCATCAAGCTCAGTGACCTGTATTGATCCAGGAAGAGGTGCATTGGGGGCTAAGCATCAAGTCTAAAAAGGATGGAGGTGTTCCTCAAGAGCCAAGTCTAAAGCTGCCTCAAGCAGTAATGACTAAAGAAGGGTTGGGCTTAACCCAACAAGAAATACTGACTTGTGTTCATGGAGGTTTAAGGAATCAGCCCGGATTCCTTAGCTGGAAGCAAATCCTTTATCCTTTGATAAGAGTTTATACTTGGTGTGCATGGAGTGTTGTTTGTCCCAGGATCTCCTGGCTTGTTTACTGCATTATTTTGTGTTCTGATTCTTGTTCTTGCATAAGCATCATAGTGGTGGATTAGTATTGTCTCGTGCATTGTCATATCTCTTTTTGTCATGGTGTGTAGAACTGAGTGTCTCTGCTTTGTGCATCATGAAGAATTGTTTTAGACTGTTTTGCATCCATAAGCATATAGGTAGTGATTCAATCTGGTTCTTTGTTGCTTGGATGTTAATGACATAGTTAATCCATCAGAGATATAAAGTAGGATTTAAAAGTGTGTCTAAACTACTTGAATCTATGATCTTGGTGAAACTATTGCTCATTAACATGTCTGGTTGTTTTCTTGCATTCGGTTTAGGTTGTTTAAAATGGATCATATAGTGGTTAGTTCGGATTGAATCTGTTGCATTCTTATAGTTGCTGTCTAAGATTGTTGCATTCATATATGGTGCATCTAAAATTCCAGCCTAGTTGCAAGTGCTTTGTTTCAAGCTTGCATTGCATCTAGAGTAGTTTAAATTGCCCTGCCTTGCTCTGTGGTCTGCTGGTTTCAAGTTTTCTTTTAGCTTGTTGAGGCATTGGTGATCAAACCGGATGAGTGATCTTGGTTTTGTCCCAATGGGATGATCTAATCTTGCATTGAGTTGTGGTGATGTTAGGTACACAAGATGTGATACAGTGACAAACCAAACCAAAGTAACAAGACAAAGGTCTAATGCCATTGCATATCATCACTGGACGTGTCAGTCCACAAACTACAGGAAGTGTAGTGTGATTGAGTATGCAATGAGAGGTTGATACCATTGTATGATACCACTTGGACATGTAAGTCCCAAAGTCTACAGGAAGTGTAGAGTGGGATATCATACAATGAGAGACTACCTTGTGAGGGCTCTTAAGGTGATTCAAACACTAATAGTTCCTGGTATAAGGAAGAGAGCCAAAACTCACAAGGGTAAGGACATCAAGCCTTGTAAAGACTGATGGTTCCTAAGACCATGAATTTTCCTGGTGCCAACAATCCATGGGAAGTCCATAGCCTACTCCAAAGAGTGTAGAGAGGATGTTGTGACAAATGGAGAGCTGCCTTACGATTCTTTCCATGGTGGTTCAGTCACCATAGCCTACATATCAGGAGAGTGTAGAGAGGACAGTAGACAAGCAAAGAAAATCATTACCAAGAGGGTGCTGCAATGAAGATCATCACCAAAGTCATGAGGAGGCCGATGATCTAAAGGAAATGGAACAAAGGACATGCTAATCTTCCCATTGCATACCATTCCATGGACGCATCAGTCCATTCAAATACAAGGAGTGTATAGAGAATGGGTCATGCAATGGAGAGAAAGTATCTTGTGAGGATCTCTCTATGGTGATTCAAACTACCTAGTTCCTATTAAGGAAGAGAGTAAACTCACAAGAAGAAGGACATCACAGAGTCAAGAAGACTGGTGGTCATAAGGCCATGGATGGTTTGGATCATTAACAAGCTTAGCTCCTCCCATAGTCTCGGAGTTAAGCTTGAGGGGGAGTCTAAATGTACATGATCCATGGTCCAGTATCAAGCCGTGCAAGGACTTCAACAAAGGATCACCAAACCGGGTCTAGGCAGTGGCGTGTCTATGCAAAGAGGCTGTTCAGAGCAGCCTTGGGTGTGTGTCTATGAAAGCTCTGTTCAATACGGCCTCTGTGGTGAGGTGATTGAAAACTGAAGCTGAAAGCTCCACACACCTCCCATCAAGTTGGTGTTGCCATGAAGAGGTTGCAACCGGCCGAGTGTGAGGGATTCAAGTGACAAAACCAGTCACTCCTCATCCAAACAAAAAGGGAAGTAACTTGAACTCAATTCAATTCATGTAATTCATCATTTCTTCTTAAATCTCGAACTGGTTCTTAAATGCTTGAATAGATTGGCTCTGATTGTTATGGTTCAAATGGAATAAGTTCTAGTGATATTGCCTTAGTAGAAACCATCAGTGATATCTTGCTTCTTTTAGAAGAATGTCTAAGTTGCTAGAATCTCTGGTTTGGTTTCATTCTTTTGAGGTGTGCCTAAGTTTCTTTTTCTTGTGGATATACTTGATAAGTACTGATGCACCTTTGGGATAATGTATCAGGTACCATTACCAGTGCTTGAACCTCACTGAAGATGATTATGTGTAAAGTTAGGGCGAGGCCATACAGATTTGGTACGGACGGATGTACTCGGACCGTACGGATCTGTACGGACCCAGTCGACCCGAAAACTTTACATTCGACCAAATGAGGTTGTTTTGGATCTATGAAGAGGTCAAGCCGAGTTCTATGAGGGTGCAAGCCTTTGTGTTGTTGGCTGCACGAGTTTAGGCCACGATCCAGAGTCCTTTGTGTCCAACCACACTGGTTCTAAGGCACAAAGGCTCAATGGCCAATCCCTAGGCCTTGAAGGAGCTTACTCTTTTCCTTATGAGGGTTTTATCCCTAAGGAGGGTTTTCTCTCATAAGGTTTTTAATGAGGAGTGACTTCAGGGTTCCAAGCTTGACTCAGGATCTATAGAGTCAAGCTTGAGGGGGAGTGTTAAACCTGAAGAGAGAAATGGACCACTAAAGGCCATGTGCAAAGTTAGGGCCAAAACCCATTAGAAGTCTGATCAAAGACTAAAGAGGGTCCAGAAGCTTATTCTGAGCAAGAACAAGGTTCAAGAAGGGCTTATGATCAAGAAGGAAGTGTTTGGGAAGATTTGGGAGCCATTGGGCGAAAGTGCAAAAATAGGGTCGACTGTAAGGATAGTCGTACGGCCTTGTACGGACTGTACGGACATGGTCGACCCAAAACACTTCCTGGTTCAACTTTTGGGTGAGTTTGGGCAATGTGCAAAATCCGGGTCAAGGTGTACGGACGGGTGGTCCGTACAATATCCGTACGGTCGAGCGATAAAGCAGTTTCGGGTTTGTCTTCGGTTTGATCACTTTAAACCGAAGCAATTCAAATCTCTTGTGACTGATTGAAGCTAAGGAGGCAACGAAGCAGCTGTGTCGAAATGGATAAGAGGAATATGCTATAAAGATGCTTATCCAAAAGAAGGAATGAACTTGGACTGATCATTGGCAAGGTTCATGTGCATTGCTGGCCTATTCCTGGCCAAGGTTTCCTAGGCGCGCCCAGGCTGTCTCCAGCCTGTATAAAGACCATACTTAATCTAAACCGTCCATTCCCTCAGGCTTTATCATCCCTTAGATATAGGTTAATGTTTGCTTCTTGTATTGCCTATAAAGGGCTCATTATCGATTGTAAGCAACTCAAGTGAGAGAGTGGGGTTTCCCCTCCTCCTTCCTATTCTTCTTTGAGTTCTAAATCTCTGTTCTTCACTCTCTTAGTCTCTGGTTCATTAAGTCTCACGAATCTCTCTTTAGTCTCATTATTCTCTTAGTCTCTTCCACAATCTTATTCTCTCATCAAGTCTTCTTTTCTCATTGTTATTACAAGATCAGTCCGAACCTGTTGAGGTTGAAGCTTCTCACACAACCCACGGCCTGAAATCTGGTAAACTTTCACTAAGACAACTTAGATCTACTTCTTTTCAAGATGATTAAGAAGATTTACTGATGAAACAAAGATATTTAAAGAGAAAACGAAACTTCCCTAACCAAAGTTGCTCTGATACCACTTGATGCGCCCCTAGGATGCTCTTTGGTTGATAGGGATGGATAGATCCTTGCAAGAACGAATCAGAGACTCAAGTTCTTCAAGGTTTGTGGATTGAATGGTGACACAAGAGGGATGGATGACTCTTGATACTCCTAGGCGACTGATCTGGATATGACACACCAAATAAGACACCCTTAGATCTCTGGATATTACACACCAGAACTCGACACACTTTCTAGAGAGAGAGAGCCGTCAAGAGAGAAAAGAAACTCGTGGTTTATTGATTGCTTGAGTACAATAGGGTTAGGAGAACCCTTTAAATTAAAGGAAACCAGAGAACATGCTCTCTAGGGTTTCGAAAATAGTAAAAAGGAAAAACTATAGTTTAAAATAAACATAAGCTTAAAATGTAATACTTTTGCTAGTCTTGGGCCGAGATAGAGCCTAAGTGATGTGTAAGACAAGTTGTGGCCTCGTTAAAAACCTTCCTCTGGAAAACCTCGTGGGACAAAACCAAAAGCAAGGAAAAGAGCACGCACCAAATGTCTTGCCTAGATACTAACTCAGCTTGATGTAGAGATGGCTTGAATTGTGATCAAGACATCTCGGATCAAACCTTGTCCAAGACTTTCTTCTTGTTGTGGATGTGAAGTGAGTAATCTTACAACAGTCTCTTTAAGTTTCTTGACTCTGGAACGAGGCATGGGACCTTCAGGAATGGCTAGAGCATCATCACCAGGCTGTTGGTGCTTTGTGGCATCATGGGGCTTGTCTAAGATCTCTTTGCCCTCTTTAGTAATCTGGTCCATGATCACATCATATTCCTTGGTGCTTTCCATGATCACATCAGCAAACCCCGAGTGGATGAATAAATCATACAGTTCTCTCTAAACTTTCGAGTCTCATAATGTTCTTCATAGTCTTTCATAAATCTTTTTAGTTCTTAGTCTAAATCGAGTCTTTCTTTCATCAAATCTATTTCTAGTCTTGTTCAGGTTACTTATTCATCTAAGATCCTAAAATATCTTGTGGTATCAGAGCCAGGTTCATCAAGATCTGGGTTCGTGTTCATCAAGTTGAAGAAGATCAAGGTTGAAACATTTTGAAGATCCAAGGCTGTTCTTTGAAGATCTGGGTAGAAGACTGAAGTTTGAAGCTTGTGTGCTACAAAAGCTTGAGTCTTTCACGTTCCTACCTTCAAAGACTCAACCTTTCCTCTCGTTTCTGGGTTCATCCGTGTTCTAAGGTACAGATCCACTCGTTTCCAAGCTTTTGAAGTCAAGCTGGTTGTAGATGGATAGTGTTAGCATGAAAGTTCCGGTTACTCTCAAGGGGAGTAACTATCTGTTGTGGTCTCGTTTGGTGAAGACTGCTGTGGGAAGTAAGGGCTTATGGGGTCATATCACATCCGGTGAAGCTCCTAAGCTCATTACTCAAGAAGGTGAAGCTGCAAGCGCCACAAGTGCTACAAGTGAAGTGGAGAAATGGCAGCAAGAAGACATGATGGTGATGACACTTCTTCAAGGCTCTCTTGAGACTCCTATCATGGAAGCTTATAGCTACTGTGAAACCGCAAAGGATATATGGGATACCTTGAAGAAGGTGTATGGAAACATCTCAAACCTGAGCCGGGTGTTTGAAGTGAAGAGAGCAATCAACGGGTGCTACAAGAAGATATGGAGTTCACTAAGCATCTTGGGAGGTTCCGAGCACTCTGGTCTGAGCTAGAGATGCTGAGGCCAAGCACGGTTGATGCTGATGAGTTGAATTAAAGGCGTGAGCAAGATAAGGTCTTTGGACTCTTTCTCACTCTAAACCCAGCCTACAACAGCATCATCAAGCATATCCTGAGAGCTGAGAAGCTTCCATCTCTAGAAGATGTGTGTGCTCAGATACAAAAGGAGCAAGGTTCTATTGGGCTGTTTGGAGGTAAGGGAGAGCTTACCTTGGCTAACCAAGCTGCGCAAACTGATCAAGGTGAACCGGCAATGGCAAACAAGGCAGCTTTGAACAAGTATGAAGAACAGAGGTTCAATGGCAACTGTGATCACTTCAAGAAGCATGGACACAAGAAGAGTCAGTGCTGGATCCTACACCCACATCTCAAGCCGGCCAAGTTCATGAAGGAGAGGGAAGCAAGAGCTCACATCTTGGAGGGTTCAAATGGTGCTGGCTCAAGCAAGACAACTGATGGTGATAAGAAGGAGGCGAGTGAAGGAAAGTCTCTTGTGGCTTATACAGGAAGCACCAGCAGGAACAATGATCAAGACTACATCCGGAGGTCTGACATTGAAGCTCTCATCATGCTCAAGGAGAATGGTAACACCTTTGGTAACCTTAATGGGTATTCTCTTGGTGCTTCAATAGTTGCTAGTAAGCTAGGAAATGAGAATGAGCCTAGGACTGATAGAACTAGTAGGACAATAGAGAATGAAATGAACCACCAAAGTCTTAATTGCTCTAGTCCTAAAGCTAGTTGTCACATTGCTAATAGCTCATCTAAACCGTTGATAGTTGACTCAGGAGCTTCTCATCACATGATAAGTGACACCAATCTGATCAAAGACATTGAACCAGCTAATGGTCATGTCATGATTGCAAATGGTGATAAGATTCCTATTATAGGAATAGGGAATCTAAAACTGTTTAGTAAGAACTCAAGAGCTTTCTATATGCCTGAATTTACTTCAAACTTGTTATCTGTTAAGAAGTGCACAAATGATTTAAATGAGATTTTTGATATCTAAGAAGAAAAGTAACCAGAAATAGATTAAGAACAGATTTAGAGAGGGAAGATTTGGTTTAGACTTCACGAGAAGAGAGATTATAAGAGACTATGAAAAACATGTTTGGAGACTCGAAAATATTAGAGAGAACTGTATGATTTATTCATCCTCAAGGAGTTTGCTTATATAGAGAGAGCTACAAGGAAAGCAAAGAAAGGTGTGGCTCAGATCAACCAGGGGCGCGGTTATTTGAAATGGAGGCTTCCTGGCCAAGTAAATGGCATCAGCATCTTTGACAAGATGCTGATCCTTTCCAGCCTGTCCACGCGGAGAGCTTCTTCCTTTCCAACGGTTGGATAAGTTTACCATGCCGCAGAATCACCTTGAGTCACTTTGGTTTCACCCGGAAGGTGAAAACTGGACGAATGCTTTTGGTCAACCTTGTACGGCCTGTACGGCCTTGTACGGCCTTGTACGGCCTGTACGGCCTTGTACGGACAAGGTCGACCCAAACCCTTCTTCTCTCTTCTTTCTAATCAACCCCAAGATAGATGCCTCAACTTAACACTCCCCATCAAGCTTGACCATATGGAACAAGTCAAGCTTGGAAGGCTATGAGATCTCCCTCATTAAAAACCTCACCAAAGAGAAAACTCTTTTTGGGATAAAACCCTTTGATGAGGGAAAAAGAGTAGAGACCTCATAGCAGGGGATTAGCTAAGTTGGGTTAGATCAATGAGCCCCAACCTTACATGGATGGACTCCATTCTCTTCTCTCTAGCAGCCTTTGTAAAGACATCCGCCAACTGATCCTCACTCCTTGTGTAGCACGACAAGATCACACCCAACCCAATCATCTGTCTCACCTTGTGGCAATCGACCTCAATGTGCTTGGTTCTTTCATGGAAGACTCAATGTGCTTGGTTCTTTCATGGAAGACTGAGTTCAGTCCTAATGAAGTTGAATTTCAGGATATTGAGAGCCAAAAGATGATTGGAAAAGGAGTTACCAAGGGCGAGTTATATATGCTTGAAGAGCTTGATCCTGTTTATGATTTTAGTTGTTCCTTCACTACTGTTTCTTCTGCTTTAAATAAGAATGCTTTGTGGCATGCTAGACTAGGACATCTTCATGTTAGAGCTTTGAACTTGATGTTACCAGGTGTTGTTTTTGAAAAAATGAGTGTGAAGCTTGCATTTTAGGCAAGCATTGTAAGACTGTCTTTCCAAGATCATCTACTGTTTATGAGAAGTGTTTTGATTTAATTCAATCTGATGTTTGGACTGCTCCTTGCATATCTAGGGATAATCATCAGTACTTTGTGACATTCTTTGATGAAAAATCTAAATACACCTGGTTAACACTCATTCCATCTAAAGATAGGGTCCTTGATGCATTTAAAAACTTTCAATCCTATGTGACTAACCATTATCATGCCAAGTTTAAAATTTTTAGATCAGATAATGGAGGAGAGTACACAAGTCATGCCTTCAAGGATCACTTAGCTTGTCATGGGATCCTTCACCAGACCAGTTTTCCTTACACTCCTCAGCAAAATGGAGTGGCTGAGAGGAAGAATCGCCATCTCATGGAGGTCGCAAGGTCCTTAATGTTTCAAGCAAATGTGCCTAAGAGATTTTGGAGTCATGCTGTAACTACTGCTTGCTATCTCATCAACCGGACACCTACAAAGGTACTGAATGATCAAGCCCCCTTTGAGGTTCTAAACAAGTATAAACAATCAGTGGACTATCTACGGGTCTTTGGATGCCTCTGCTATGTGCTTATTCCTGGAGAGATGAGAAACAAGTTAGAAGTCAAGAGTACAAAGGCAATGTTTATAGGCTACTCCACAACTCAGAAGGGATACAAGTGCTATGATCCGGTGGCAAGAAGAGTTCTGGTGTCTAGGGATATCAAGTTCATAGAAGAAAGGGGGTATTATGAGGAAAAGAATCAAGAAGAGTTGAAGGACCTTACCTCGGATAAGGCAGCAACTCTTAGAATTATCTTGGAAGGTCTTGGCATTGGAGTGACCAAGAACTCGAATGGAAGTGGTCCAACAGGGACAAATGAAGCAAATCAGTCTCCCCACCTTGATCATGAGGGGGGAAACACTGAATATCAGGAAGGTGGAAGTTTTGACAGCAGTGGAGAGTTTGATTCAGGTCAAGAGGAGTTTGATGATCCTCCAGAGGAAGATAGAAGTTCAGCGTCTCATGATCAAAGTGGAGATGCTCAAGAAGGTCAGAGAAGTCCAAGCCCTGATCATCAAGAGGAGGAAGAACCTGAGGGAAGGGAAGTAGAACAGCAACAACAGTTGAGGAGATGCTCTAGGATAAGAAGACCACCATCTGATTGGGTCAACACTAGGGTCTACTATAATGCCCAAGCTGTTGCGCACCCATCTCAAGTGGTCTGCTCATTTACTCAGTATCCAGAAGAGCATTGTTCCTTCATGGTCAGCCTAGATGAGAGCTACATACCAAGATCATATGAGGAAGCAGTTAAAGATAAGGAATGGAAGGAGTCAGTTGGTGCTGAGTCAAATGCAATGATCAAGAATGACACTTGGTATGAAAGTGAGTTGCCAAAAGGGAAGAAGGCAGTGACCAGTAGATGGATCTTTACTATAAAATACTTGGCGAATGGAAAGACTGATAGAAAGAAAACCAGGTTGGTTGCAAGGGGCTTCACTCAAACTATGGAGAAGATTATATGGATACCTTTGTGTTGGAATTCATGAGTGTTTGTCTCATGTAAGGAGTGATTCATTCAACTTGTGACTGAATCCCCTTCAACCATACAACAGGAACTCACCATTCAAGATCAGAGACAACCAACTTGTGGTTGAATCCTCACACATAACTTACTATATAACCAAGAATCCTAGAGAGTAAACTGGTTATATGAAGCAGAAACTCTCTAGTATGAATCTATCCTTCTGAAGTAACACAGCACTTTGAGTTTGTGTACCTAAGATGAAGAGGATTTAGAATCAGTAATCTAGAGTTTAAGAAGTAGATAAAGAAGAGTTTAGAGTGAGTTTGACAAGTATTAGGCTGCCTTAAGAGAGATAGAGTTAAGGCAGCCTCTAAACCATAATGCTTAACTCCTTACATTGTGAATATTGTTTAGACACAAGAAAGAGAGAGAGAGACACGAATTTAGGGAGAGAAACTTGTATTGATTCAGGTTAAATGTTACAAGTGATGGAGAAGCCTTTAAATAGGCAATACACATGATTAAACAATTACTAAAACATGAAAACATAAATAAATAATTCTGTAGGGACTGAGAAGAGGCCAAAGGGGATACAGCCAAGGTCTGGCTCGTCCAGGAAGAGTAGAAAGGGACAGGAGGAGAGGCACAGCCTTCCTTGTTGATAGTGACAGCTCTACACAACTCCTTATGCACCCATGTGACTTCTTCTTGCTTAATTCAAAGCAGATCCATTCTTTTGAATTCAAAATGATTTCCTTGACTTCTTAGAGGTTCCCAACGTCCATATTAGTCTCCACAACTTATTCCTTGCCTTGCAAGTCTGGTTAGGTCAAGTGGTAGCTTGTGGAACAAGTATGTACAAACAAAACCAAATTGGCTTCTCTTGATGAACTTATCCTTGGTTCATCAACCAGCTTCTTCTTCTGGTCATCCCTTTATTTATTTTAATACTCCCCCTCAAGCTTGACCATAGGAGATCCTTGGGCAAGCTTGGAACTGAGAGTACTTGCCTCATTAAAAACCTAAGTATGGAAAACCTCTTGGGATAAAACCATACTTAGGGAAAAAGAGTGCAACCACCCTCAGCCTAGGGATTGGCCAGTGGGTTTATGAGTCTTATGATCAAGTTGAGGGACTCATAAACCCTGGATCATGGCCTTACTTCAATGGCCAGCAGGCACCAATGCCTTCCTTGCTTCACACTCAAAACTACTTGGAACTCTCCATGTGGCTGGTTCTTTGTCTCCCCCTTTCTTCTGACATCATGCCATCATCAAAGGGTTTGATCCACGACCATACTCTTCTCATGGGCTCCAACTACCTGATTCAAACAAGGCAGAAAAACATGCATCAATTCTCAAGGGGCAAACCTATTCAATCATAAGAATGAATATAGATTTAGGTACTTCCCTTGCATAATTTTCTGAAGAATGGACATTGGCTTCTCATATTTAACACCCCTCCTCAAGGTTGACCTGAGAATGAGAGTATGTGGTCAAGCTTGGTAGATGAGAGCCAATGATGATCACCAATGCCTTGAGACCACAGCCCTCTTGGCTTGAATTGTGGCCTTTTCTCTTGAGTTTCCTTCTTGTCCACCCTCTTAGCTTGAATTGTGGCCTTTTCTCTTGAGTTTACTTCTTTTCCACCCTCTTGGCATCAGGTAATTAACTTCTGAGCAATCTCCCCACTGCTCCATTCATCCTTTCAACCATCTTGGGAGTTAATGGACACAATCAGTGTCCAAAGTGTTGATGGGCAGTGGGCATCTCCATGATCAGGAATATACATCATGTGTAGGCTCTGATCAACTTGGGCATCCTGTCAACAAACACTAATACAAGCATCAGTAGACAACAAGAGACCAGAACATTGGTTTTCACCAAATCTGATCTTTAAACACACAATTTAAGCAAGCACAGCAGCAATGGACAGATATCTTTTAGATTCTATCCTAGATACATTCTCTGAATCCTAATCAACAAAACTAAGCATTCAGGCAATAACACCATCAAGTTTCCTAAGGGCAGAAGAAAAACAATTCTTTCAAGACAGTTTAACAACCTTAGGCCGATTCGAAACAAGAGATTGTGAGAATAGAGAATTAAGTAACCAGAGTATAAGTAACCAGAGTATAAGTAGAGAGTAGAGAATGATGTAACCAGAGTATTAGTAGCCAGAGAATGGAAGAATGATTGAGAATAAGCAATCATTCTTCCATTCTCTGGCTACTAATACTCTGGTTACATCATTCTCTACTCTCTACTTATACTGCTGGTTACTTATACTCTCTGGTTACTTAAATCTCTATTCTCACAATCTTGCTTAGAATTTGCCTAAGGTTGTTAAACTGTCTTGAAATTATGTCTTGAAAGAATAGTCTTGCTTCTGTCCTTGGAAATTGATTGTGTTGTTGCCTGAATGTTTAGTCTTGATGATTAGGATTCAGAGAGTGTTTATGGGATAGAATCTTGATGATATTTGTCCATTGCTTGTTGTACTTGTTCTAAATGTCTTTTAAAGATCAGATTTGATGAAAACCCATGTTCTGGTGTCTTGTTTGTCTACTGATGCCTGTGTCTAGTTATTTGTTTGACAGGTTGCCCATGTTGTTCAGAGCATACACATGATGTATATTCCTGACCATGGAGATTGCCCACTGCCCATCAACACTTTGGACACTGATTGTGTCCATTAACTCCCAATATGGTTGAGAGGATGAATGGAGCAGTGGAGAGATTTCTTAGAAGTGACTTACCTGATGCCAAGAGGGTGGACAGGAGGTACACTCAAGAGAAAAGGCCACAATTCAAGCCAAGAGGGCTGTGGTCTCAAGGCATTGGTGATCATCACTGGCTCTCATATTCCAAGCTTGACCACATACTCTCATTCTCAGGTCAAGCTTGAGGAGGGGTGTTAAAATGAGAGGCCAATGTCCATTCTTCAGAAACTTATGCCAAGGGAAGTACCTAAATCTATACTCATTCTTATGATTGATAAGTTTCCCCCTTGAGAATTGATACATGTGTTTGTGCATTGTTTGAATCAGCTACCTATTGAGCTCATGAACAAGGCAGACTTGGACTCAACTCATGACGAAGGCAAGAAGCCAAAAGAAAGGGGGAGACAAGCTCTTACCACAATAAGAAGCTCAAAGGTGTGATGAGTGTGAAGCAAGGAAGACATTCTTGCCTGCTTGCCATTGAACAAAGGACATGATCCAGAGTCTAAGGAGTCCATGAAAATAATATTAAGCTCCTTAGGCTCACTGGCCAATCCCTAGGCTGAGGGTAGTTGCACTCTTTTCCCCTAAGTGATGGTTTTATCCCAAGAGGTTTCCTACACTTAGGTTTTTAATGAGGCAAGTGCTGTCAGTTCCAAGCTTGTTAAGGATCTCCTATGGTCAAGCTTGAGGGGGAGTGTTGAAATAAATAAAGGGATGACCAGAAGAAGAAGATGGTTGATGATCGAAGGATAAGTTCATCAAGAGAAGCCAATCTGGTTCTGTTTGTACAGACTTGGATCACAAGTAATCTACTATGACCTAACTTGCCTTGGGAGGCAAGGTACTGATGGGAACACGAGCTGAGGGTCTCCAGAAGCTAAGGAAACCGTTGATAGAGGGTTTGACCAGATTCAAATTCAAATATGGAATAAAGTCACATGTTAAGCTTAAGGAGAGAGTTGTTGCTGGCCTGTCACTTTCACTCATCAGACCTGGTCACTATCTCTCTCCTGTCCCTTTCTCCTCCTCTGGACGTGCCTCCCTTGGCTGTATCCCCTTTGGCCTCTTCTCATCCCTACAGAATTATTTGTTTATATTTCCTTGTTTTAGTAATTGTTTATTGTAAGTGATTGTCTATTTAAAGACCTTCACCCTCTCTTGTAACACTAACCAGAATCAATAGACAAGTTTCTCTCTCTAATTTTGTGTGCTCTATCTCCCTTGCTTTTGTCTAAATAATATTCACAATTTAAGGAGTTAAGTATTATGGTTTAGAGGCTGTCTTAGCTCTTTCTCTCTTAACGCCAGCCTAATACTTGTCAAACTCACTCTAAGCTCTTCTTTATCTACTTCTTAAACTCTAGATTACTGATTCTAAATCCTCTTCATCTTAGGTACACAAAATCAAAGTGTTGTGTTACTTCAGAAGGATAGATTCAAACTAGAGATTCTTTGCCACACATAACCAGTTTGCTGTCTAGGATCTTGGTTATAGTGTAGGCTGTTTAAGAGGATTCAACCACCAGTTGGTTGTTTCTTCCTTTGAATGGTGAGTTCCTATTGTATGGTTGAATAGGATTCAGTTACAAGTTAACTGAATACTCTCTTGACATGAGACAAACACTCATGAATTCCAACAGTTGGTAAGTTAATCTATTTGACAATCACAAGACCTGATATATGCTTTGATGTGAATCAGGTTAGCCAACACATGCAAGGTCCTAAGGAGCATCACTGGAACATAGTGAATCGGCTACTCATGTACCTGAATGGAACATCAAGTCAAGGAGTTTGGATGGGGTGCAATGAGAGCACATAAGTAGTTGGATATTGTGATGCAGATTGGGTCGGGGATAGGATGGATAGGAAGTCGACCACTGGTTATTGCACTTTCATTTGTGGGAACCTTGTTACCTGGAAGAGTAAGAAGCAAAAGGTGGTGTCCTGTTCCAGTGCTGAATCTGAGTATAGAGCCATGCTGAAGTTTACAAATGAGTTAGTTTGGATCAAAGGGATACTGAAGCACTTGGGGATTGATCAAGACACACCCATGACCATGCATTGTGACAATCAAGCAGCTATACACATTGCCTCCAACTCGATATTCCACGAGAGGACTTAGCATATTGAGGTTGATTGCCACAAGGTGAGGCAAATGATAGTATCCGGAGACATCTTGCTGTGCTACACCCAGAGTGAAGATCAACTAGCTGATGTGTTTACTAAACCAGCTAGGCAAAAGACCATTGAGTCCATCCACACTCGTCTGGGACTCATGGATCTTACAAGAAAGAACTGATCCCCTCGCCATGGGGTCTTTACTCTTTTCCTTGTTGAGGTTTTATCCCTAAGGAGGGTTTTCTTTGGCAAGGTTTTTAATGAGGAAGATCTCATGGCATTCCAAGCTTGACTTCTTCCACATGGTCAAGCTTGAGGGGGAGTGTTGAACAGAGGTTTTAATATGATAAAGGAAGGCTTATGAAGAGGAGAGGAAATGGTTTGGAGCTGTCCGTACATGTCCGTACAACTAGGCCGTACAGGCCATACAACTTGGCCGTACAAGTGGGCGATGCAGTTTACTGACGTGATCATGGAAAGCACCAAGGAATATGATGTGATCATGGACCAGATTACTAAAGAGGGCAAAGAGATCTTAGACGAGCCCAATGATGCCACAATGCACCAGCAGCCTGGTGATGATGCTCTGACCATTCTAGAAAGTCCCTTGACTCGTTCCAGAGTCAGGAAACTTAAGGAGACTGTTGTAGGATTACTCACTTCACGTCCACAACAAAAAGAAAGTCTTGGACAAGGTTTGATCCGAGATATCTTGATCACCATTCAAGCTATCTCTAGATCAAGCTGAGTTAGTGTATAGGCAAGACATTTGGTGTGTGCTCTTTTCCTTGCTTTTGGTTTTGTCCCACGAGGTTTTCCAGAGGAAGGTTTTTAACGAGGCCACGACTTGTCTTACAAATCACTTAGGCCCTATCTCGGCCCAAGACTAGCAGAAGTCCTTTTAATTTAAGCATATGTTATGTTAAACTATAGTTTCCATTTTAATGTTTTCAAAACCCTAGAGAGTATGTTCTCTGGGTTCTTTTATTTAAGGGTTTTCCCTAACCCTATTGTAGGCACGTAATCTTTTATCAAAAACCTAGTTTTCTCTCTTCTCTCTTGTCTTTGACGAGTTGAAGGTTTCTGGTGTGTAAAATCCAAAGTTAAGGGCTTCTTATTTGGTGTGTCATATCCATATCAGTCCCCTGGGAGTATCAAGAGATCATCCATCCCTCTTGTGTGACCATTCAATCCACAAACCTTGAAGAACATGAGTCTCTGATTCGTTCTTGCAAGGATCTATCCTCCCAATCAACCAAAGAGCATCCTAGGGGCGCATCAAGTGGTAGCAGAGCAACTTTGGTTAGGGAAGTTTTGTTTTCTCTTAAATCTTTTTGTTTCAGCCGCAAATCTTCTTAATCATCTTGAACATAAGTAGAACTAGGTTTTCTTAGGGCTGCTCGAGTTTGATTTGTGTTCTAGGCGAAATTAAGAGAATTTCCTTTTTTTGGTTCTTAAGCGAAAGCCCTAGTTTTCTTAGCTTAACCTAGCTGCATAATCACCTTGCTGAACAAGTAAAATTTTGTGTTGAATTTTTCTTGTTCCTTCTCATGTGTTCTTGTTTAGAATCTGATAAAATAGGATTCCTTGATCTGATATCTCTGTTTATTCTCTTCACACCCTTGATCAGAAAGATTTCGATGTGAATCTGTTTCTTGCTTTGCAAATTGATTTCTTTGTTATCTCTGTATGCTTCAAACTCATTGATCTCTTCTGTTAGAACTACTTACTGGCTTAGTCTTTCTCTTGTCTCAGGTGCCATGGCAGAAGATCATAAAGGAGTCCTCACAAAGGATGAAAGGCTGTTACTTAAGGCTATGAATGCTCAGCTGCAGCAGAAGATGAAAACCAGCCTTGATAAACTCTAGCAGGAGTTTAGACAGGATCTCCAACAAGCTAATGGTCATAGTCTTGATTCTAGAAGCAAATAGAGGAGACTGAGACGTGGGCATGAAGGCAGAGGCAGTAGCAGAGACAAAGTTTCTGATCAAAAGGTGAAAATCCCTCCTTTCTATGGTGATGCTGATCCTGCTGCATATGTGTAGTGGGAAGAGAAGATGGAGTTGATTTTTAGTAGTCAACACTGTGCTGAAAAAAAGAAGGTTCAGATGACTACTGCTGAGTTTTTTGGTTATGCTTTGAGATGGTGGAATCACTTGATAAGGTCCAGAAGACTTGATGGAAAAGAACCAGTGGAAACTTGGCATAAGCTGAGGACTTTGGTGCGAAGAGAGTATGCTCCAAGACAGTACCACAAGGAAGTACTTCGAAAAAAACCATTTGAGACAAAGCTCTACTCTTCAATCTCGGTTCAGACACAAGCTGACAGCAAGAGATCACGTCCATCCAGTATTTTTGGTTCATCTAGCAAGGCAGTAACCTGTTACAGCAAAGATAAAACAGGAAAACATTCCTGGCTCAGTGAGGAAGATAAAAAGAAGTTAATGCAAGTAATGGTGGATGTGGAGAAGCAATTCAAGAGGACCAACCCTGGACGTTCATCACAGCACCTAGAACCAGACTCAGCTGTACAATCAGACTTAACTGCACCAATTCAAGAAGCTCAAACAGAAACATCTTTGGTAAAAAGAAAGTCTGGGACAGAACAAGAGTGTTCTCTTGTCTTACCTCAGCCTGAATTTAATTTCAGTACTTCTTGTGGTGAGCTAACTTTTCTTGAACCAGTACAACCGAGTAGACTTGTTTTAGTGTCAGAGGTTGCAAAAGAAGAAACAGCAGAGAAAGAACCAGAGCAATCAACACAAGGAGAAGAGGTAGCACAGCACAAAAACTTGCAGTCTGGAACAGCTCATGAATCCTTGTCTTATGACTTACAAGAGCACTGTAAGGAATTTAATATGCTTGCTTCTGTGCCTAAAATGTTTGTTAAAGTGAGTACTGAAGACATAAAACGTTTTGATCTTGACAAAGTAAAATATTTTTGTGTTTCAAAATCTGTTTTTGAAAACATATTTAAATCTTTTAAAGAACTTAAACCAGAAAACCTATTTGGTCAAAAACGTTTTCCAAATCAAAATAAAAACATTTCTGGTCATATTTTGAGTCTTGATCAGTTTCTGAAACATAGAAAAAGCTTTGATCACTTTGAAAAGGTTTTAGAGCTTGAGTTGAAACAAACTGATTTCTGTTTTAGAAAACCTTGTGATTCATTTGCTAGAACTAAAGAGAAGAATTTTGTTGTGAATTCTAGGCATGATTTGATCACTAATGATTATCTTGCATCTACAGATGTCTTGAAAGAACCTAAGAAGCTGCATGAACCGAAATTGCATCATACTGGTGTTAGGTTTGAAATTTTGAAATCTGCAAATATCTCTGAGCTTGAGATTGATTGTTTGTGTGCTGAAAATGATTCTAAACGTGTAGGATTGTTCTTTGAGGATATTCTAGTGTATAACACTTTCTTTGATAAACCTGTTGCACAATTGAAACTAGAACTCTCTGCTTCTGAATGTGTGAACTTGATCCTTGATGATATTTGGGTCTGTAATATTTTCTTTGATATGCATAGTAGATGGAAGAGTCATAATGTTTTGTGCTCTAGGGACATCCTTGTCTATAATACTTTCTTTGACCTGATAACACACATGACTTGTTCCAAAAAAGCTGAGAAAGGTACAGGTGAAAAGAGGAGCTACAATGATCAGAGTATCAATGATGAGTCTTTGGCTAAGTTGGAGAAGCACCAAGCAAATCTTGAAAACTGTCTAGTCGCCATCTGTGATATAGGAGCAGTTAGAAGATCCTATCTCATCAACCAAAACGATTTAGGCCATGAAACCAACTGCATTAGAAACTTAACTCATCAGGCTCTCACATCGATTTGGAATCATGTCCAAAGCTTCTCAGGTGAAAGCGTTATGGGTTCTACAAATCATGTGATCCTCTCTGGGCTTTGTTTGAATTTTGCTAAGTTTAGAACATCTCAAACCTATCTATGGCGACCAGGTGAGCATGCTAAGGTAAGTGGTAATGTTTTCAATGATTCTTTTATCACTCTTTACACAGATATAATACTCTTGTTTTTATCAAAAGAGCCAAGTATAGATTTTAGGAAAGCTTTGAAGGGTGTAAGGAGAAGCTACAAGCGTGAGGAAGATATGAGGTTCAAACCACCATATTAGGACCAGGATAAGCACCAAGGCGTCACTTCCTTCATCATCATCAAAGAAGCACCTCCAGATGCAACATACAAACTAAGACCGAGCAGAAAAGGATTTGGACTATTGCTCTTACTCTATGATAAAATTTTATGTGCTAAATTATTGTGTGTCAAAGAGAATGATGCAGGTTTGAGTAATGAATCAGGACTCAAACGGATCAGTCCCTTCTACATATCTGAACCAGTCGGCAGCAATGCCTATCAAAGAGACTTGCAAGGTAAGTGTAATCTGATTTTAAACTTTGATGTTACTGATTTGGTTCCCTCTATTGCAGGTAAAACAGATTTGAGGACAAATCTTTTTGAAGAGGGAGGGGATGATGTGATCATGGAAAGCACCAAGGAAGATGATGTGATCATGGACCAGTTACTAAAGAGGGCAAAGAGATCTTAGACGAGCCCCATGATGCCACAATGCACCAGCAGCCTGGTGATGATGCTCTGACCATTCCAGAAGGTCCCATGACTCGTTTCAGAGTCAAGAAACTTAAGGAGACTGTTGTAGGATTACTCACTTCACATCCACAACAGGAAGAAAGTCTTGGACAAGGTTTGATCCGAGATATCTTGATCACCATTCAAGCTATCTCTACATCAAGCTGAGTTAGTGTCTAGGCAAGACATTTGGTGTGTGCTCTTTTCCTTGCTTTTGGTTTTGTCCCACGAGGTTTTTCCGGAGGAAGGTTTTTAATGAGGCCACGACTTGTCTTACAAATCACTTAGGCCCTATCTCGGCCAAGACTAGCAGAAGTCCTTTATTTTAAGCTTATGTTATGTTATAAAAGAGATTGAGAGACTTTTGCAAGAGTATAGGGATGGCTTCCCAGAAGATAATCCAATTGGTTTGCCACACATCAGAGGTATTGAGCATCAAATTGACTTTGTACCAGGAGCCTCACTTCCAAATCGTCCAACATACATGACCAATCCTGTTGAGACCAAGGAGCTCCAGAAACAAGTCAATGATCTCTTGGAGAAAGGCCACATCAAGGAGAGCATGAGTCCTTGTGCTGTACCTGTTCTAGTGGTACCCAAGAAGGATGGAAGCTGGCGCATGTGTGTGGATTGCGGATCCATCAGCAACATCACATTTAAGTATGGACACCCAATCCCTCGCTTAGATGATATATTAGATGAGTTACATGGTTCATGTGTCTTTTCTAAAATTGATTTAAAGAGTGGTTACTACCAAATTAGAATGAAAGGAGTAGAGTGGAAAACAGCCTTTAAGACTAAGTTAGGATTGTATGAGTGGCTTGTTATTCCTTTTGGTCTTACTAATGCACCTAACACTTTCATGAGGCTAATGAACCATTTCTTGAGAGCTCTTATATGTCGATTTGTGGTTGTGTACTTTGATGATATCCTGATTTACAGTAAGACCATGAAAGAACATGTTGAGCACTTCAGCCATATATTAGATGTCCTTAGGGAAGAGTCTTTGTATGCTAACTACAAGAAATGCTCTTTTGGAACAGATAACCTTGTCTTACTAGGTGTTTTGTGACATCACATGGCATACAGGTTGATGAAGGAAGATGAAGGCTATCAAGGAGTGGCCGACTCCTAAAACCATTGGGGAAGTCAGAAGTTTCCATGGATTTGCTGGCTTCTACCGGAGGTTTGTGAAATACTTTAGTACAATTTCTGCCCCACTCACTGGAGTCATCAAGAAGAGTGTGGGATTCATCTGGGGACAAGCTCAAGAAGATGCATTCCAGCTACTGAAAGGGAAGTTAATTAGTGCTCATTTACTTGTACACCCTGACTTTCTTAAAACTTTTGAAATAGAGTGTGATGCATCTGGAGTGGGAATTGGAGCTGTGCTGATGCGAGAGAGGAGGCCTATAGCTTACTTCAATGAGAAGCTTGGAGGCGCCACATTGAACTACCCAACCTATGACAAGGAGTTGTATGCCTTGGTGAGAGCTCTTCAGACATGGCATCACTACCTTTGGCCTAAAGAATTTGTGATCCACACATATCATGAATCTCTTAAGCATCTCAAAGGGCAACATAAGATGAACAAGAGACATTCTAGGTGGGTTGAGTTCATCGAGACCTTCCCTTATTTCATCCAGGAGAAGCAATGTAAGGAGAATGTAGTAGTTGATGCACTCTCAAGAAGGTATGTTCTTTTATCTTCAATGGAATCAAAGCTTTTGGGATTTGAACCCCTAAGTCTTGTTATGGTGATGATCCAGAGTTTCCGGAAGCTTTTAGAGACACTAAAAAAACATGCTAGGGAAAGTTTTATCAAGTGAAAGGTTTTCTTTTCTTTGATAACCGCTTGTGTGTACCTTGTGGTTCTTTGAGAGAACTATATGTTAGGGAAGCTCATGGAGGAGGGTTGATGGGTTACTTTGGCATGTTGATGGGTTACTTTGGCATAGCCAAGACACTGTCTACCTTGCATGAACACTTCTACGTGTGAAAGTAGGCCAAGTCCAAGGTTCAACCAACAGGTTTGAAAATCCACTCCCTATTCTTACTGAACCATGGGTTGATATCTCTATGGAATTTGTTTTAGGACTGCCTAGAACTAGAAAGGGTAGTATATCATCTTTGTGGTGGTTGATAGGTTTTCCAAGATGGCACATTTCATACCTTGCCATACAATAGGTCAATGCATTCAGCCACTAAGCTCACTCCTTTCCAAGTCGTGTATGGATTTAATCCATTGTCTCCATTAGACCTGTTTGCTTTACCTTTGAAACAATAAACTAACCTTGATGGTCAGAATAAGGCCGAGTTTTTTATATCTTTGCATGAACAGGTCAAGAGGAACATAGAGGACCGCACCAAAATGTATTCAAGAAAGAAGAACAAAGGCATAAAAGAATTGGTGCTGGAACCAGGTGACCTCGTGTGGATTCACCTTAGAAAGGACAAATTCCCTAATGAGAGGAAGTCCAAGCTGATTCCAAGGACAGATAGTCCGTTCAAAGTGCCTAAGAGAATCAACAACAATGCTTACCAGATTGATCTCTAAGGTAAGTACACCATTAGCTCAACATTCAATGTTTCTTACTTGATCCCTTTTGTTGCAGTTGAATAGAATTTGAGGTCAAATCCTCTTAAAGGAGGAGGGATGGTGTGGCCACCATTGGACCAGATGCAACCTCAGACCGAACCAGGAGCCAAGTAGACTAACCAGACGCAGACATAACTCTAGCCAAACACAGCAGGAGCAAAGAAATCTAAAACCAAAGGAGGAACCTTACCTGGGTGAGATACAGAAGCAAATGGACAAGCTGGAGCGAGTAGACCCGTATGTAGTCAACTGGACGAGTGGAGAAGAGGGGCTGGACCAGAATGCAACTCAGTGTGATTCTAAGTTTGCAAATCAAACTGAAGACTGAACTTTGCGTGAAGAACATTATGTTCAAGAGAAACATCATGCGGATGAGCTTCAACAGACGGATGGACGGACTGGCCAACTTCAGGACGGTTGGATCTTCTCAACTGGACCTATTACAAGATCAAAGACCAAATCTCATAGATAAGCTCTACTGGCTCTGTTTGATCACATGAGACAAGATGACGAGTTTATCAAGACTGAAGACAAACCAGCTTGTTGTTTCAACATCTTTTCGATTTGTATTTAAATTAAACCAGTAAACCGTAGACAATTAGATTTAGGATTACAATTTTGGTAAACCAATATCGAGTAGGATTAGGATTAGGAATTCGATTAGGAATAGGATTAGACTAAACCAACTTGGTTTAGGATTAGGGAAAGGGATTTATTCCATTTATTGAACGCCACTGGAAGTTGTTTACGATCAATCTATTCACAGAACTTTCACCAAACTGCTTGTCTCGTTACTGCTTTCTCTGTTCAGCTAAAGCAACATTGATCTTCACCTAAAGGAAGGAATTCCTTTGTGATTCATCATAGACAATACAGGGTAATCATGTATCTTTGAGTAGCTACACATCTCCAAGGCAATCCCATCGCCAAGGAGAGAAGTACATCAACAGATCCGAGTGCTAGTAGCCTCTAGATCGACCCTCTATCCATTCCCTTCAAGTGATCCAGGAAGAACAGCCTATCCAGGCCGGACCAGTTTTATTGTGAGAAAAATTGGGTTTTGTTCAAGCATCAGACAAGGCCAATAATCCGAGGATCATCTTAGAGAATCTTGGAATCAGTTTATCAAGGGAAAAGGAGAGCACCAGAGAAGCTACTCCTGCTCACGAGACTGAACAAGAATCTGAAGAAGTCACTCATTCTGATCCTGAAGGGGGCAATGAACAAGAACCAGAAAGGCAATGTAGTTCAGATGTTCATGATCAGGATTGTCTAGAAGACCATGAAACTAAAACTGCTCAGGATCATGAAGAAGAAGAGCAAGAAAAACAACATAATCAGGTTCAAACTCTAAGAAGAAGCAGAAGGATCATGGCAAGCCTTCCTGATCATAACCCAAGCCAAAACAATCAATTTAAGCCCAGATCGTCCACACACACACACCCATAAGCCAAGCCTTCTTTTGATTTCTATCTGCTGCTGATCCGGGTTACATCAAGTGGCTAAGCTACATACCGTTCGGATTATTCTCTCTCTTGCAACAAATCTGTAGTGGGAATTATGGCAGATGGATGTCAAGAATTCTTTCCTTCAAAGAGAACTAGAAGATGAAGTCTACATGCATCCTCTTCCTGTTCTATA
Source organism: Moricandia arvensis (assembly GCA_905132765.1). Taxonomy (NCBI): domain Eukaryota; kingdom Viridiplantae; phylum Streptophyta; class Magnoliopsida; order Brassicales; family Brassicaceae; genus Moricandia; species Moricandia arvensis. Next base: position 22,922 of record CAJHQP010002872.1, on the reverse strand, counting down.
GCACTTGGTCAAGCCTAGAAATGTTCTAAGACTCAAAAAGGCCATCTATGGACTAAAGCAATCACCAAGAGCTTGATATCCAAAAGGCATTGTAATCATCTCGATTTATGTGAATGATATAATCATCACATGGAGTGACAAAGAAGGCATCCAAGAAACCAAGGTCTTTCTCAAATTTGTATTTGATATTAAAGATTTAGGTGAACTCAAATACTTCCTTATAATTGAAGTATGCCGCTCTAGAGAGCGCTCTTCCTATCCCAAAGGATGTACAAAATTGATCTTTTAACTGAGGCAGGAAACCTTGGAAGAAAAGCAGCCAAAACTCCTCTTGAAGATTGTTATAAGGTGCTGCAAGAGGGGGAGTATGAAGGCACTCTATTTGATGATGTAAAGAAGTCTAGAAGGATGGTTGGGAAACTCATCTATCTGACCATCACTAGACCAAACATCTGCTTCGCTGTGAACCAAGTCAGCCAACACATGCATGCGCCTAAAGTACACCACTGGAACATGGTTGAGAGAATAATGAGATACTAAAGGGAGGCTCCTGGTCAAGGTGTATTGATGGGGTGCAATGGAAGCACATAAATTGTGGGCAGGAGATAAGGTTGACAAGAGATCAACTACTGGTTATTGCAAATTTATTGGAGGCAATCTGGTGACTTGGAAAAAGCAAGAAGCAGAAGGTTGTGTCATGTTCAAGTCCTGAGGCAGAGTATAGAGCTATGAGAAAGCTCACCAGTGAGTTGATATGGATCAAGGGATTGCTTGGGACTTGGGGATTGAGACTACATCACCAATCACCATGCATTGTAACAATCAAGCTCCTATTCACATTTCCAGCAACTCTGTCTTTCATTAAAGGACCAAACACATTGAAGTAGATTGCCACAAGGTTAGACAAGCTGTGGAGAAGCAAATCATCCTACCTTGTTACACATGAAGTGAATACCAGCTAGCTGACATCTTCACAGAGGCAGCTAGCACCAATGACTGTGAGTACATCCCCTCTAAGTTGGGACTCATAGACCTCACTTCTCACTAACTTCCCTAACATGAAGGCTTCTACTCTTTTTCCTTAGTGTGTTTTTGTCCCATTGGGTTTTGCACACTAAGGTTTTCATGAGGGAAGTTCTTCATGTTTCCAAGCTTGACTAGTCACTATGTTCAAGCTTGAGGGGGAGTAATGAGATGAAGAACCAAAGAGAATAACACATTGATGAGGAATAAGCAGTCTAGAATGAAGAGGAAGTAATCTGGTCGAGATTTGTATTCTGTCCGTACAGGCTGTACAACTAGACCAGGTATGAACTATCTTGGCTTGCAAGGTAAGGCATGTGTGACTTGTGAGCCAAACACTTGCCTCAGAAGCCAAAGAGACGTAGGAGCTTGGTTGACCAGAAGCAAGAAGTTTGAATTAATTTGAAATGGCAAGATCACATGTTCCACTTAAGGCTTAGAGCTGTTTATGAGATCTCACTATCTCTGTCTAGAAGTTTGTCCTATTATGTGGATTATTCTTTTTTTATTAATTCTGTCTTATTATAACTTCTCTATATATGTAACCCACTCAGAATGAATGAAAAGCAAGGAGACTTTCTCCCATTCTTGTTTACTCTCTCTCTCTCTCTCTCTCTCTCTCTCTCTCTCCCTCTCTCTATCTCTCTCTCTCTCGATATGAACGTTTTACTATCGGGTAACTAATATGGTCTAATCTGAAATTCCTAGATTTAGTTTTTCTCCTTAAGAAACCCTAATTCTATTTTAGGAAAGTTTATATTTTAGAAAGTTTCTATTTAAGGAAAGTTTCCATTTGGGAAACTGTATTTTAGGAAACCCGTAATCTAAGCCTTTATATCATGTTGCAGTGGACTGCTTCTTCCATCTATCTTTTTTCGTCGATCATTTTAAAATTCGTGGCAAATGTGAGGGTCTATTCCGTAATTCATAATAAATAGAATTCTTCCTATCGTAGTTTAGTTTCGAAACATGTTCCATCTGCTTGAATCGAGTCTTGCTTGATAGTTAGGATATTGATTGTAAACCGTAAATTAGGGGTCTAGAGGATTCAAACGTTGATTGGATTGTTTGATGTTAAGTGATGTTATATACATATATATATATAATAGTTATGAATATAAGGACTATGTGAGAGATTGCGGGGGCCGGAGACGTCTGGGCTATCGACGCAGTTGTGTGCAATTGCGGGGTGCAGAGACGTTTGCATATCGATGCAGAGTATGATTGCGGGGGTACAGAGACGGACTTCTGTACTATCGAGGCAGAGTATGTATATCCCTATGAGGAGAATGCGGGGTGAATGGACTAGCCTTATGCTATCATCGCATTGTTTGTTTTGTGTGATGCTTTAGGCATCGTGTGTGTTCATGTTAGAGCTAGAATTTCGTAGTGGGAGTTCTATTTATTTAGTGAGAGGTTTGCGTGTCTAGCATCCCATACCTCACTGAGTGTGTCATGTCCCCGATCCTAGGCTGGATAGTTGGGACGGACCATGGTACAAGAAGACGTACCAGCAAGGCCTTAGGGTCTAACCATGAAATATCATGGTCCGGAAAATAGGTTAAGTGCATCAGAAAGCTGAGACTTAACCAGGAAAGGATGGAAATGAGCTTAACGCAGCTGGGAGGTGTAAGGTAGAGCTCAAAATAGCTCAGGACAGCTTGAGTCAGCTCGACCAAGCTCTGGGTAAGCTCTGGGTAGCTCCGGGGAGCTTAGGGGAGCTGGACAAGAGTATAGGCAGCTGGACGATGCGCGGATGAAGCTCGGACCAGCTGGAAGAAGCTCAACAGCTCGGGGTAGCTCAGAGGTAGCTCACTCCAGGAATGTCAGCTAGCTGGATCTGATGAACTAGCTTAGTCAGCTGGAGCAGCTAGTGGTCAGCTCATCTCAGCTCGGTGAAGTGTTATGGTCCGGGCCGGTGTGGACGGGTCATGGGTGGTTATGGGTCCGGTTGGGTCTTGCCTGATCCGGCAAGGGTTCGTGGGTCTTGTAAATTGAACAAGGGATCCAGGAGGACATATGGGCCTATTTCCAGACAGCCCACACGCCCAAGAGAGCAGTTGGGCGGTTTTGGGCAGAAAGGGTGGGAATGGGCAGTTTGGCGGTTTTGGGCAGTCTTGTGCCCCCAATTCGTTCTTGTTCACCCAGAGACAGTTACCCACATCCTTCCCTATAAATATAAGGCCCTCTGGAAGAAATTAAGGAGTAAGAAATATTAGGCAAACCTCTGCCAAAATCCAGAGAGAAAAGAGAGAAAGAAGAACCGAGTTTGAAGGCTAGATCCGTGTGAGTGATAAGGCGTGTGATCTCTCCAAACGTGTGGGTTCTGTGAAGATCAAGGCGCAGACATGGATACCAGAAAGAGGGATCGTGGTAAGGAGAAGGAGAAGGATCGTGGCCAGAAGGATCGATCCTCTAAGGTCAGTGCTGTGGATCATGTAAACCATAGGCATGGACCATTGTGTGAAAACATGTGGTTTATAATCTCTGGAACTCTGATCACGCCCATTTCTGTTTGTGTACTTTTTATATCTTCCTCTCCTGATAAACCTATGAGAGTTTGGTGATCATAGAGGCCTTCTCATGGACCAAGCACCAGGCTGGTTCCATTGGACAGTTTCCTGGCCAGAAATGAGTTCCATGATCCCAACCTACTTTATATATGTTCGATTGACTTAAAAACTTGAGTATAGATGTTTTAGGATTTATAAGAATTATTGAAAAAGACTAGATACTATTTGGACTTGATTTTCTCAAAAACCATATTTTGGTCTTAGCGCTGTTTTGGTTGGATCTCAGGGTTAGGGACGTTTTCTGGTGATTCCGACCATGGATTCCTTCTAGTTAGGATTTATCACGAATTCTCATGAATTTTATTTAGTTTTTGGACCATTTTTGAAAAAGGGTCAGAGTTGGTCCAAGATAGTCCTTAGGCGCAGAACCATGCAATTGCCTAGAACTGTGTACTAGGTTATTGGATTATTATGTATTGATTGCACTTGACTGGTTATAGAACATGTCCTCTTGTAGTCATACTGGTACCTGAGGGTAAGGCTGGTACTGGGTGGCGTGGACCACAAGTATGGAGCTGGTTGTGATTATGCAGGGAAGGTCAGGTGTGATCTGAACATGGCAAGGAAGGACGACCTGATTCATGGATGATGGATCAATGTGTCTGATCTGATTGATCAAAGGGTGCATCGGTTGTACGAACAAGACTGATCAGGTTCAATGGGACATGGTTCCATGGCCGGTTAGGTATGTGTGAAGACTCATCAGGTCTGAGTCATGTGGGGTGGTTGGTTGATTGACTTAGGATCTGATGGGTATTGATAGTCCAAGAGAGGGACTTGGTATCATATTCTACAAAGCATAAGGATGATGCATGAGCTGAGAAGAGCCAGATGCATGTCATTACCATTGAAGACTTCCCAAAGGTTACTTGTTCAGTGGGGATGGTTGGTTGAATGACTAAGTACCCAAGGGGAGATGTTTGTGCAGGTATAAGAGAGTTGGACGAGTTGGGAGGGAGCTGGGCTCAGCTATCTTGTAGCTCGATCAACTGGAAGAGAGTAGATGGAACCTTAGGTGAAGTGGATAAGCTTAGCTAGCTGGATGAGCTAGCTAAACAAGCTGAGGCAGCTGGCCTTAGCTCAGTTCTAGCTAGCTGAGGTTAGTCGGCTCGAGGAGCTGGATGAGCTAGCTAAGTCAGCTAAGAGGATGAGCTAACCAATTCAGCTGGACCGATGAGGTAACAATCTCCATGGATGTGGCAAAGGTATGACTTAGCAATTACTTGGATAAAAGTAGTAACTTGCTAGGATGCTGGTCGAACGGTTTAGGGGAATGGAACCTAAGAATCGTATGACTTGGTTGGGGTTCAGAATCGATCTCTAAGCTAAAAGGTAGTTGTAATACTAACCAAGGGCTGAGGTGGTTCGACCGGACAAGTGTTAGATTGGTTTTAGACCAATGGTTAATATAGTATAATCCGCTGCGTATGAGTTGAACTGATCTAAGCTAGGGAATGACTAAGGTATTCTTGAGCTAAGATCTAATTTAGCCCTCGCCTATGGGCGATAATAAAGATAAAGGGCAAAAAATTCAGAGGTTCGGTCTGGAAGAGGACTGAGCGACGTGAGGCGTCGACCGCGGCTTGAGAGGCCGGGATCTGGTCTTACAGAGTGACTCCCCTGTTTCTCACCCATCCTTGTTCCCCTTTAAGGTGAGGTCGACGATCAGGAGTGATCTTTTCGGATCAGTGCTTTTAGGAGTTTTCTTGTTATTTTTCAGACTTCTCGATTTATGCTTATCGTTGTTTCCAGACAATATTCTATTTAGTGGATTTTGGTGTTGAGTTGACTTTTAAGAAAGTAATAAAGTGGAGTTTTTAGGAGTTTAATATTTATTAAGTTAATTCGAAAATGCGGGTCTCACAATCTGGTATCAGAGCGGGTTCCGTCCCGGTTCCGAACCGGGATGGCGATGTGTGGAGACCCGGTTTAATCGGTTTTGGTTGAAGGAGAGTCATTGCACACTTTATTTGACACGGGAGCTTCGCACAAGTTTGTGAGTCCACGTTTGCTCACATCTTGGCCTTTTCGAGGTGTCTTTGAGCCAAAGACTAAGAAAATTCAGACCGCTGGCGCAGAGAGATTGGGAGCCATTGGCGTTCATCGAGATGTACCAGTTATACTTGGAGGGATCGAGTTCGTCGGAGACTTGGCAGAGTTGGAGCTGAATTACTATGACGTTATACTTGGTATGGATTGGTTGTCAAGGCATCGAGTGGTGTTAGATTGCCTGAAGGCAAGAGTTCATATTCCTAAGGCGGATGGGAGGATTACATTTCAGGGTATTCAGACACACCTGAGCGTTTCTATAGTCTCTATGTTGCGAGCTGAGGAGCTACTGGAGAGAGGAGCAGAGGGATACTTAGCTACCATTTCGATGGCTAAGGAAGATGGACAGCAGGAGCTACAGAATGTTCCAGTAGTTTCAGAGTATGAGGATGTATTTGAGGCCCTAAAGGGACCACCACCAGCTAGAGGGGACGTACTCACGATTGAGTTGGAGCCAGGGACAGCGCCGGTTTCACGAGCTCCATACCATTTGGCGCCAGCAGAAATGGCAGAGTTGAAAAAGCAGTTGGAGGAGCTACTGGATAAGGGTTTTATCAGACCAAGTACTTCACCTTGGGGAGGACCGGTATTGTTTGTGAAGAAGAAAGATGGGAGTTTCAGACTTTGTATAAACTACAGAGGCTTGAACAAGGTGACCATCGGGAAAAAGTATCCGCTACCTCGTATTGATGAATTGTTGGATCAGTTGCAGGGAGCTTCATGATTTTCTAAGATTGATTTGGCATTAAGGTATCACCAGATTGCTCTAGCAGATGAGGATGTGAGGAAGACGGCCTTCCGTACCCGTTATGGGCATTATGAGTTTGTGGTGATGCCATTTGGGTTGACGAATGCCCCTGCAGCGTTTATGAAGCTCATGAATGATGTGTTTCGCGAGCACCTGGATAAGTGTGTGATTGTCTTCATCGATGATATCTTGATCTATTCTCGTAGTAGAAAGGAGCATGCAGAACATTTGCGGATTGTATTGGAGAAGCTCATAGAACATCAGTTGTTTGCTAAGCTGAGTAAGTGTAGCTTCTAGCAGAGGAAGGTTGGTTTTTGGGTCACCTAGTTTCTGAGGCAGGGGTTGCAGTAGATCCGGAAAAGATTACAGCAATATCAGAGTGGCCTACACATAGGAGTGCTACTGAGATTCGCAGCTTTTTGGGGTTAGCAGGATATTACCGGAAATTTGTCAAGGGTTTTGCCAGTATCGCTAAGCCGATGACGCAACTAACAGGCAAAGACGTCAAATTTGACTGGACAGATGCTTGCTCGAGGAGTTTGACAGAGCTGAAACGACAGTTGACGAAGGCACCAGTTTTGGTACTTCCTAGACCCAGGATACCACATGAAGTTTATACAGATGCATCAGGTATTGGACTGGGATGTGTATTGATGCAGGAGGGTCATGTCATTGCGTATGCATCACGTCAGTTGAGACCTCACAGGAGTAATTACCCTACTCATGATTTGGAATTGGCAGCAGTTGTTTTTGCGCTGAAAATTTGGAGGTCGTACTTGTATGGACAGAAGGTGCAAATTCTCACAGACCATCAAAGTCTAAAATATATCTTTATGCAGTCAGACTTGAATTTGAGACAGCGTAGATGGATGGAGCTGTTAGCAGATTACAACTTGGATGTCACTTATCATCCAGGTAAGGCCAATCAGGTGGCAGAGGCCTTAATTAGGCGAAGGAGTGATGATTCAGGAACAAAGGAGGTTCAGGAGCTGACTCGGACACTTGCTAGTCTTAGATTATATGCGGTCATTAGTGTGGAAGAGATAGCTGTTTTGGAAGCTCTGGAGCAGGCAGACTTATTATGGAAAATACGCAAGGCTTAGGATAAGGATGAGGCTCTGTGTAAGGAGATCGAGATTGATAGTATTGACTATCACACAGCTTCCAGCGGAGTGTACTTGTACAGGAATCGGGTTTGTGTGCCAGACGATAAGTTGTTGAAGAAGGAGATCTTACAACAAGCACATAACTCGCGTTTTTTGATCCATCCTGGAAGCACTAAGATGTACAGAGATCTGAAGAGTTATTACCATTGGCCTGGTATGAAGAAAGATGTGGCTACATTTGTATCGTAGTGTCAGACGTGTCAGTTCCTTAAAGCTGAGCATCAAGAACCTAGTGGGTTACTACAGAACTTACCGTTGCCAGAGTGGAAATGGGACATGGTGACTACGGATTTTGTGACTGGACTCCCGACTACTTTAGGAGGGAAAACGCCATTTGGGTGATTGTGGATAGAATCACCACGTCAGCTCATTTCCTGGCAATTAAGAGGTCATAATGGAGGGGTTGGGGTCGGTGCGCTGAAGCGCTGTGAACCTGAGGTCTATGGACAGTGAGGTCCGCGGGACAGGTTGTCACAATGGATTTTACCAAACTATTTGGAAAGTTCAGAGCATTGTGGGCTGAGCTTGAGATGCTGGGACCCAAAACCTCTGATCATGAATACAAGGGGTGAGGAGGACAAAGTATTTGGGTTACTCCTCACTCTAAATCCTACTTTCAATGATGTTATCAAACACATTTTAAGAGCTAATGAGCTGCCCAATCTGGATGATGTGTCCATGATGTAACCATGAATGAGCTAGCTGACTATGCGAAAAAGGACAAACCTGGATGGATGAAAGGTGAGCATCCTGAGCTGAAACCAGCTAAAGTGAGTGTGGTTGAGCTAAAACCAACTGATGAGACTGAGGATAAGCTAAAACAAGCTGGAGAAGTTGTGGGTCAGATCCATGGACGAGTTGGTTCTCTCTCTCAGCCCAAAAGAAGTTCAAAACAAAATTTAAGGATTCATTCCTTCTTTCTGATGAGCAGGCTACGAAATTCAAGCCCAAGAAACCATTTGAAACTTTTTTGGATCAAATGGCCCAAGATGAAGTGTTGCAGTCCAAGAAGAAAATCATAACAAATCCACTTTGGGTTTGTTTTCAAGCAAAATTCGACCAGCCATTTTTTAAGTCCATTTCAAGCCCTTTCTCACCAAGAATACCAAAAGAGAGTCAGCAAGAAGTCTTGGTCGTGGCAGTCCAAGAGTCATTCCAAAAAAAAACACTTATTCTGGTCTAATGTCAAGTCTACATTCCTAGTTTCTAAATTTCTTAATTTCTACACTTTGTCTTTTCATTTCTTCAACTTGTAACTCCTATATAAAGGGATGGACGACCAGTATGTAGAATCATTCACCTTTTTATCAAAAACTATCTCTTAAAACTGTGAATCATTTTTTCATCTCTGAACATCGAACTGCTAGGAGTTCATTCTCTGCAAGAAAAAACTGTCTTTGATCAAAAACAAAGTTCATTCTCTTGGTCAAGGGCACATCTACACAAGTGTTGATAAATCCACACATCCTCACTAGACTCCATCAACCATCTCGCTTTCTATTCATCAAAACCAGCATCATCTATCATCCAAACCAGCATCATCTATCATCCAAACCATCAGATCATCCTTCAAAGAATCATGGACAATCTCGCCCTAAGGATTCTATCATTTGGTTTCAGAGCAGATTTGAAGGCTCTTGATCTGGGGTTTGATTTAAAACATTTCCACTTTTTCTCTTTGTTTTGGTAATTTGTTTTCTGTTCTCTCCAACCAGATTATCAAAGAAAAAAAAACCAAAATCAAAAGAAAAGAACCCTGGAAAAGTCGAGTAGAAATCCGACTAAGGCTGAAAAGAAATCCAGCCCTGGTGGTAAAGCCTCGTGCAAACAAAAATCTTGCAATCTCTCTATCTTTTTCTTCTTTTTTTGGTTTGGGGTTTGTTCTCTGAAGTTTTGATCTTTGTATGTTGCTGAGCTACTGGATTTACAGAGAAAAATCAATAAAACCTGTGAACAACCTGAGACAGAACCTGAGTGTTCTCTTTTTTCTCCTTAATCTTAACTTGTTATCGATAAAACATGTGAAGAACTAACTTGTTTTGAACCGGTGCAACCGAGTAGTCTTGTTTCATTGCCCCAGGTCTCAGAAAAACACTCACCAGAAACAAACTTTGGTATAAAGTGAAGTGTTGGAGCAGTAGATCAGCTTGGAATCAGGAACAATTTTTGCGCCTTTTTCACCTTACTAATAAGAGCACTGTAAGGAATTTGATCTGGTTAATTCTCTGACTGAAATGTTTGTTATGGTTAGTTCTAGTGATGTAAAACGATTTGGTCTAGAAAATGTGAAAGAAAATTGTGTTTCAAATTCTGCTTTTGATAACATGATTCATTCTTTTAAGAAACTTGAACCTGACAAACTCTTTGATCAAAAACGTGTTCAGTGTGTTGTTAACAACTATCCTGGCCATTTTTTGACTTTTGAGAAGTTTATGGAACATAAACAAATCTTTAATAATCCTGCAAAGCCATTATAATTTGTTCTAAAACAACCTGATCTTTGTTTCAGAAAACGTTGTGATTCCTTTGCTAGCTTTAAAGAGGATGGCTTTGTTATGAGTTTTTCTAGGGATGAACTGGTGTCTGATGGTTTGCTTGCATTCACAAGTTCCTGGAAAGAATCTGTTGTCAGAAGTGAGCCAAAATCACTTGGAGCTAAAATCGAGTTTGATTTTTCTAAGTTAAAACTTGCTGATTTTTTTTCTGGAAAACCCATCATTAATCAATCAAGCAATATTTTCGAGTCTCTCTTGTTCTCTCTAAGTGTTCTTCATGTTCTTCATTTTCGATATGGTTTCTTAGTAAATTCTTGATCGTTAGTCTCCAAATCTCTTCTAAACACTCTCCAAGTCTCTTTTTCTCGTTTATACTCTGATTCAACTTAGTCTTTCATGGTATCAGAGCCAGGTTCACTTGAATATGGGTTTTGAATTCATTTCTCAACGAAGAACACTCAAGATCACCTTTTCATTTCGTGAAGTCTCAAGATGGAGGGTACCAAAACTACTGTGATTCCAGTGACACTTAAGGAGGGAAACTATCTCCTATGGTCTCGTGTGGTGAAGACAGAAGTGGGAGTAAGGGTTTGTGGAACCACATCCTCGAGGATGAGGCTCTAAATCTCATTTACTCATGAAGGCAACAAGGAGATTTTCGTGTGTGGTGAAGTTAAGTGGATCCAGGAAGACAACATGGTGATGTCCATACTTCAAAGCTCTTTAGATCCGTCGATCTTAGAGTCTTATAGCTACTTGAGAAGGCAAAGGACCTATGGGATACACTCCCGAATGTATGGGAACATCTCAAACCTTACTCGGGTCTTTGAGAACAAACAAGCCATCAACAGTCTAGCACAAGAAGATATGGAGTTCACAAAGCACCTTGGAAAGCTTAGAGCTTTGTGGTCTGAGCTAGAGATGCTGAGACCGAGTACAACAGATCCAGCTGAGCTCAATGAGACGCGTGAGCAAGATAAAGTCTTTGGCTTGCTTCTCACCCTCAACTCCAGCTACAATGATCTCGTGAAACACATCTCGCGAGCTGAGTAGCTACCCACCTTGGAGGAAGTCTGCGCACATATCCAAAAGGAGCAAGGTTCATTGGGGTTGTTTGGAGGAAAGAGGGGAGCCAGCACATGCAAGAGCCAAGGGAACATCACTGGAGGTTGGTGGACTGAATCCTAAGCTATCAAAATGTATCACTAGACCAAGAGATATGGATGGGGTGCAATGGGTGCACTAAAGTAGTAGGTTACTGTGATGTAGATTGGGCAGCAGACCGAGCTGATAGGAAGTTTACTACAGGCTATTGCACCTTCATTGGAGGGAACTTGGTTACTTGGAAAAGTAGAAGAAGAAGGTTCTCTCTTGTTCAAGTGCGGAGGCTGAGTATAGAGCCATGCCGAAGCTGACAAACGAATTGGTGTGGATCAAAGGGATACTGAAACATCTAGGAGTTGAGCAAGCTACACCAATTACTATGCATTGTGACAACCAGGCAGCTATCCACATTGCAACAAATTCGGGGTTCCATGAGAGGACCAAGCACATTGAGGTGAACTGCCACAAAGTAATACAGATGATTGGCCTTGGAGAGATCTTACCATGCTATACAAGAAGTGAGGATCAGTTGGCGGATGTCTTTACCAAGGCAGCAAGGCAAAAGGTTTTTGAGTCCATTCACACCATATTGGGACTCATTAACCTTACTCCAGGAAACTAATCCCCTCGCTATGGGGTATTCACTCTTTTTCCCTCATCAAGGGTTTTATCCCAAAAAGGGTTTTCCGTTGATGAGGTTTTTATTGAGGGAGATCTCATAGCATTCTAATATTGACTTGTTCCATATGGTCAAGCTTGAGGGGGAGTGTTGATCTGAGTAAATAAAGAAGAGGATGAGGTTGCTTAGTCTAAGGAATGAGATCAAGAGGAAGATGGTGCAAAGTTAGGGCGAGTGTAGGGACAATATGGACCATACGGACGGTACAGCCGATTGTACGTACCACTCGACCCAAAACAACTTTATCTCGACCAAAATCATATTTTGGTCTTGGGAAAAAATACGGAAAATTGTACGGATGGCCTTTGGCCGTACAATTTATCGTTTGTGCCATCTTGGGTTCTAACTTGAGTAACAAAGAAGAAAGGAAGCTGAAAAATGCAGAGGTTAAAAAGAAGGTCAACTTGGTTTGATCAGTAAAGAAGGAAGATAAGGTTTCCGATAAGGGAAGGGGAAGGCTTAACCTTTACAGTCCGTCTATGAGCTGGAAAGGAGAAAGGATCAAGTCAAGATGCCAAAAGCATCTCGCCTTCTCAGCCAAGTATTCAAAACCTGGCGCGCCTTTCCTGTAGAGTGTCCACGTTAACCCATTGCTTACCATTCCTATTATGACCGTTTGTGGGTTAGATTAAGTCTCCTCTTCTCTATATATTGTAAACCTTAGAGTAATAAACAAGAAACATTTTTGAGTCTATGTTCTCTCTTTTTTCTCTTGTTCATCATGAACATCGAGTATACTCTTCCTAATCTCTGATTTTTTTTCATTTCTCTCTTAGATACTTCTACTCTACTCTTATTCTCCAAAACTCTCAGGTGAGACAGATGATAGTCCAAGGAGTAATCTTACCTTGTTACACTCGGAGGGAAGACCAGTTGGCTGATGTGTTCACTAAAGCTACGAGGCAGAAGACAGTTGAGTCCATCCATCACAGGTTGGGAATCATAGACCGTACTAGGCACAACTAGTTCCCTTGTCATGAGGTATTTACTCTTTTTTCCTGAGGTTTTATTCCTAAGGAGGGTTTTCTTTGGCAAGGTTTTTAATGAGGAAGATCTCATGACATCCAAGCTTGGCCGGTTCCCTTGGCCAATCTTGAGGGCAGTGTTGAACCAAATAAGAGTTGGGGTTATGATTTATGGAGAAGGTTAGAGAATTCTTATGAAATGTAGAGGAAGAAGTTTGGAGGTCTCCGTACAAGTCAGTACAATGCCGTACGGTTAGGCCGTACAGTCATGGGTGAACTAAAGTAAGTTTAAGTCGACCAAAGTTACTTCGGGTAAAACCAGAGAAGTTACTTCCGCTTGGATAAGCTTCCTTCTTCCTTCCTTCCATGTGTTTAAGTGGACTGAACCTTGCGGATAAGGTCACTATGCGTCTGGACAGGCTGGCCACGAGCATCTGGTCAAGATGCCAAAGGAATCAAGCGTGTAGAGCTTCTGGTCCAAGTATTTTGAATTAGGCGTCCCTATGACCCTTGACTCCACATGCTTATGTTGAAACCTTATCTTGTATCCCTTAAGCATAGCCATAACCTTCTCTATATATTTGTAACCCCTCTCATTAATCAATCAAGCAATATTTTCGAGTCTCTCTTGTTCTCTCTAAGTGTTCTTCATGTTCTATATTTTCGAAATGGTTTCTTAGTAAAGTCTTGATATTTTGTCTCCAAATCTCTTCTAAACAACCATCCTCATATAGAGTGTGGTGTCTACTTGTTACCTAATCAACCGAAATCCAACAAGGATTCTTCAAGATGTATCTCCTTTTGAAGTTCTCAACCAGACCAAGCCATCATTGGATCATCTTAGGGTGTTTCGGATGTCTCTGCTTTGTTCTGGTACCAGGAGAGTTAAGGAATAAACTTGAAGTTAAGAGTACAAGGTCTATGTTCATTGGGTACTCTCCAACCCAAAAAAGGATACAAATTCTATGACCCTATAGCCAGAAAGGTCAATGTTTCCAGAGAAGTGAAGTTCATTGAAACCAAAGGCTACTATGAAGAAGGAAAGTGGGAAGACTTGGAAGACCTATCAACGACTTCGTCTGACAAAGCCACCAACGTTTAGATTATACTTAAGGAACTTCGGATTAAAAGCTTACCCAGGATCGAAACACTGACAGGGAAGCAACTCCCGAACCTGAAGAAGATGTTGACACACCCCATATTGATCATAAGGGGGGAAATTACCCTGAAGTAGAAATTCATGAAGGAGAAGCTTCAGGGAGTCATGATGAAGGCTGTGGTGAATGAGGAAACTGATCCGGAAGAGCAAATGGATCAAGAACCAGCAAACACACAGGAGGAGAATGTGGTGCAACCAGAACTAAGGAGGAGTACAAAGGTAAGACGTTTTCCATCAAACTGGATCAACACCAGGGTCTACTACAATGATCAGGCCGTAGCTCATCCATCCCAAGCAGTCTGTTCATTTGCCTAATTTCATGCCGAACATTGTTCCTTTATGACTAGGCTTGATGAGAATCAAGTACCAAGATTATATGAGAATACATGGAGGATGAAGAATGGAGAAGCTCAGTGGCAAATGAGGCTAGTGCTATGATTAAAAATGAGACTTGGTATGAGAGTGAGTTACCAAGAGGGAAAAAGGTTGTTTCCAGCAGGTGGATCTTCACCATCAAGTACTTGCCAAATGGGAAGATAAAAAGGAAGAAAACCAGGTTGGTTGCAAGAGGCTATACTCAAACATATGGAGAGGATTACATAGACACGTTTTCCCCAGTTGCCAAACTCCACACAATTCAGATTGTGTTGTCCATTGAAACAAATAAGGAGTGGGACTTATGGCAATTGGATGTAAAGAACGTCTTCTCGAAGGGGAATTAGAAGACGAAGTGTACATGCATCCTTCACCAGGTCTTGAATGTCCGGTGAATCCGGGTAATGTACTAAGGTTGAAGAAGGCTATCTATGGGTTGAAGCAGTCACCTGGAGAATGGTATAACAAGCTGAGTACTACCCTAAATGGGCGTGGGTTCAAGAAGTTAAAACTGGATCCTACCGTGTTCACTCTCACCACTCAGTCAGGTATTATTGTTCTTCTTGTGTATGTTGATGATATCATCATCACAAGAAGTGAGAATGTGGGCATTAAGCCACTAAATACTTTCTAAAATATATTTTTGAAATTAAGGATCTAGGAGAAATTAAATACTTCCTTGGGATTGAGATTTGTAGATCAAAGGAGGGATTGTTCATGTCTCAAAGAAAATATACACTTGATCTCTTAAAATATTCAAGTAAGCTTGGAGGATCAGTCGCCCAAGACCCCTTTTGAAGATGGATACAAAGTTCTACTTAAGGGGGAGATGCAAAACAACCAACCATTTGAAGTTGCCAAACTCTATAGGAGGATGGTTGGTAAGCTCAAATACATAACCATTACACACCCTGATATTTGTTTTGCTGTGAATCAGGTGAGTCAACACATGCAAGCTCCCAAGGAGTATCACTGGAGCATGGTGGATAGGATACTTCGGTACCTGAATGGCTCACCCGGTCAAGGAGTATGGATGGGGTGTAATGGAACCACAGAAGTAGTGGGTTACTGTGATGCTGATTGGGCAGGAGATAGAACGGACAGGAAGTCGACCACGGGCTATTGCATTTTCATAGGAGTCAACCTGGTTACTTGGAAGAACAAGAAGCAGAAGGTGGTGTCATGTTCAACCGATGAAGTTGAGTATAGGGCCATGTTGAAGCTGACAAATAAACTTGGTGTGGATCAAGGGCATACTGAAGCACTTGGATATAGAAAACATCATCTCCAATGACAATTCATTGTGACAACCAGGTTGCCATCCACATTTCCTCCTACTCATTCTTTCACGAGAGACCCAAGCATATTAAAGTGGACTGCCACAAGGTGATGCAGATGATGTCTTAGTGAAGCCTCTTGCCACCAGTCTTGTTTTGCGGCTCTCCACTATGCCATTTTGAAAATATTTGATTGTGAAGACCCACTTGCTTGAGACTGCCTTCTTGCCCTTTGGAAGTTCACTCTCATACCAAGTGTCATTTGTTATCATGGCATTGGTCTCATTTCCAACAGACTCTTTCCATTCATGAGGCTCAGCATTGCTTCCTCATAGGACCTTGGATCACGGGGGATATGTTCCAAGGTCCCTATGAGGAAGCAAATGGAGCTTCATGAATGGAAAGAAGTCTGTTGGAAATGAGACCAATGCCATGATAACAAATGACACTTGGTATGAGATGAACTTCCAAAGGGCAAGAAGGCAGTCTCAAGCAAGTGGGTCTTCACAAATCAAATATTTTCAAAAATGGCCATAGTGGAAGAGCCGCAAAACAAGAACTGGTGGCAAAGAGGCTTCACTAAGACATCATCTGCATCACCTTGTGGCAGTCCACTTTAATATGCTTGGGTCTCTCGTGAAAGAATGAGTATGGAGGAAAATGTGGATGGCAACCTGGTTGTCACAAATGATTGTCATGAGATGATGTTTCTATATCCAAGTGCTTCAGTAATGCCCTGATCCACACCAAGTTTATTTTGTCAGCTTCAACATGGCCGGCTATACTCAACTTCATCGGTTTGATACATGACACCACCTTGCTGCTTCTTGTTCCTTCCACAGTAACCTAGGTTTGACTCCTATGAAAAATTGCAATAGCCCGTGGTCGACTTCCCTGTTCGCGTTCTATCTCCTGGCCCATCAGCATCAACAGTAAACCCACTACTTCTGTGGTTTTCATTACACCCCATCCATACTCCTTGACCGGGTGAGCCATTCAGGTACCTGAAGTATCCTAATCCACCCTGCTCCAGTGATACTCCTTGGGAGCTTGCATGTGTTGACTCACCTGATTCACAGCAAAAACAAATATCAGGGTGTGTAAATTGGTTATGTATTTGAGCTTTACCAACATACCTCCTATAGAGTTTGCAACTTCAAATGGTTGGTTGTTTTGCATCCCCCTTAACGTATGAAACTTTGTATCCATCTATCAAAAGGGGTGCTTGGCGCTGAATCCCCAAGCTTAACTTGAATATTTTAAAGAGATCAGTGTATATTTTCTGCTTGAGACATGAACATATCCCTCCTTTGATCTACAAATCTCATCCCAGGTAAGTATTTAATTTCTCCTAATCCTTAATTTTCAAAAAAATATATTTTAGAAGTATTTAGTGGCCTTATGCCCACATTCTCACTTCTTGTGATGATGATATCAATCAACATACACAAGAAGAACCATAATACCTGACTGAGTGGTGAGAGTTGAACACGGTAGGATCCCAGTTTTAACTTCTTGACCCACGCCCATTTAGGGTAGTACTCAAGATTATGGGATGGGGTGATGAACCCATAGATAGCCTTCTCAACGTTAGTACATTACCCGGATTCAACCGGACATTCAAGACCTGGTGAAGGAATGGCATGTACAGCTTCGTCTTCCTAATTCCTTCGAGAAAGACGTTCTTTACATCCAATTGCCATAAGTCACACTCCTTAATTTGTTTCAATGGACAACACCAATCTGAATTGTTGTGGAGTTTGGCAACTGGGGAAAACGTGTCTAAGTAATGCGCTCTCCTAATGTTTGAGTATAGGCCTCTGCAAACCAACCTGGTTTTTCTTCCCTTTTTATCTTCCCATTTGGCAAGTACTTGATGGTGAAGATCCCACCCTGCTGGAAAAACAACCTTTTTCCGCTCTTGGTAACTCACTCTCATACCAAGTCTCATTTTTAATCATAGCACTAGCCTCATTTTGCCAAATGTTAGCTTCTCCATTCCTTCAATCCTCCAATGTATTCCCTCAAATAATCTTGGTACTTGATTCTCATCAAGCCTGTCAATAAAGAACAATGTTCGGCATGAAAATTAGGCAAATGAAACAGACTGCTTGGGATGGTGAGCTAACGGCCTGATCATTGTAAGTAGACCCTGGTGTTGGATCCAGTTTGTGGAAAACGTCTTACCTTTGTACTCCTCCTTAAGTTCTGGTTGCACCAAACATCTCCTCCTGGTGTTTCTGTTCTTGATTTCCATTTGCTCTTCCGGATCAGTTTTCCTCATTCCACCAACAAGCTCTTCATCATGACTCCCCTGAAGCTTCTCCTCCATGGAATTCTCTACTCAGGGTAATTTCAACCCTCCGCGCGCCTTATGATCAATATGGGGTGTGTGTCACAAACATCTTTTCCTTCAGGTTCGCGGACCCCGTTGCTTCCCTGTCAGTGTTTTCGATCCTGGTAAGCTTTTAATCGAGTTCCTTAGTATATCTAAACGTTGGTGGCTTGTCAGGACGAAGTCGTTGATAGGTCTTCCAAGTCTTCCCACATTCCTTCTTCATAGTAGCCTTTGTGTTTCAATGACCTTCACTCTCTCATGGACATTGACCTTTCTGGCTATAGGTCATAGAATTGTAATCCTTTTTTGGGTGGAGAGTACCAATGAACATAGACTTCTTGTACTCTTACTTCAAGTTTATTCCTTACACTCTCCTGGTAGCCCGAACAAAGCAGAGACATCCGAACACCTAAGATGATCCATGATGGCTTGGTCTGGTTGAGACCTTCAAAAGGAGAGAGACATCTTGAGAAAAGAAAGAATCCTTGTTAGGATTTTTCGGTTGATAGGTAACAGAGTATGACACAACTCTATATGAGGATGTTGTTTAGAAGAGATTTGGAGACAAAATATATCAACGACTTAACTAAGAAACCATTTCGCAAATGAAGAACATGAAAACACTTGGAGAGACAAGACGAGACTCGAAAATATGCTTGACTATTAATGAGATGGGTACAAATATATAGAAGGTTATGGCTATGCTTAATATGGATATACAAGATAGGTTTCAACCACATAAGGCATGAGGATTCAAGGTCATAGCACGCCTAATTCAAAATACTTGGACCAGAAGCTTACAAAATCAATAATACAAGACGCTTGATTCCTTTGGCATCTGACCAGCATGCTCGTGGCAGCCTGTCCAGACGCATAGTGACTTACCCGCAGGTTCAGTCACTAAACCACATGGAAGGAGGAGTGAAAAAGAGGAAACAAGGAAGCTTAATCCAGCGGAAGTAAACTCTCCATTGGGTTTTACCGAGTAACTTGGTCGACTGAAACTTACTTTTTAGTTCACACAATCGCATGACTGTACGGCCTAACGTACGCATGTACTGACTTGTTACGGAGACCTCCAAACTTCTTCTCTAACATTTCATAAGATTCTCTAACCTTCTCCATAAACATCATCACCCCACTCTTATCTGTTCAACACTGCCACTCAGATGGCCAAGGAACGCGGCCAGGCTTGGATGTCATGAGATCTTCTCATTAAAAAGCCTTGCAAAGAAAAACCCTCCTTAGGAATAAAACGCTCAGGAAAAACAGAGTAGAGAATACGCTCATGACAAGGACTAGTTGTGTGCCTAGTAGCGGTCTATGATTCCCAACCTGTGATGGGTATGATCTCAACTGTCTTCTGCCTCGTAGCTTTAGTGAATCAATCCGATCAGCCACACTGGTCCCTTCCCTCCCGACGTGTAACAAGGTGAAGATTACATCCTTGGACCTATCATCTAGTCTCACTGAGAGTTTGGAGAATACGAGTAGAGGCGTAGAAGTATCTAAGAGAGAGAAATGATCAGAGATTAGGAGAGTAATACTCGATGTTCATGATGACAAGAGAAAAAAAGAGAGAGAACAATAGACTCAAAAATGTTTCTTGTTTATTAACTCTAAGGTTAACAATATATAAGAGAAGAGGAGACTTAATCTAACCCACAAACGTCATATAGGAATGGTATGCAATGGTATACGTGGACACTCTACAGAAAGGTCGCGCCTAGGTTTTTGAATACTTGCCTTGAGAACGGCGAGAATGCTTTGGCATCTTGACTTGATCCTTTCTCCTTTCCAGCTCATAGACGGACTGTAAAGGTTAAGCCTTCCTTCCTTATCGGAAACCTTATCTCCTTCTTACTGATCAAACAAGTTGATCCTTCTTTTTAACCTCTGGCATTTTCAAGCTTCCTTTCTTTTTGTTACTCAAAGTAGAACCCAAGATGGCACAAACGATAAATTGTCGGCCAAAGGGCATCCGTACAATTTTCCGTATTTTTTTCCCAAAAGACCAAAATTATGATTTTGGTCGAGAATAAAGTTGGTTTTTGGGTCGAGTGGTACGTACAAATCGGCTGTTCGCGTCCCGTATGGTCCATAATTGTCCCTACACTCGCCCTAAACTTTGCACCAATCTACCCTCCTGATCTCATTCCTTAGACTAAGCACCTCATCCTCTTCTTTATTAAACTCAGTCAACACTCCCCTGAAAAGCTGACCATATGGAACAAGTCAATATTAAGAAATGCTAATGAGACTCCCTCAATCCTCATCAACGGAAAACGCTTTTTGGGATAAAACCCCTTTGATAGGGAAAAAAGAGTGAAAACCCGATAGCGAGGGGATTAGTTTCGCTGAGTAAGGTTAATGAGTCCCAATATGGTGTGATGGAGACTCAAAACCTTTTGCGCTTGCCTGCCTTGTAAAGACATCCGCCAACTGATCCTCACTTCTTGTATAGCATGGTAAGACTCTCCAAGCACAATCTCTTATTTACTTTTGTGGCAAGTTCCCTCAATGTGCTTGGTCCTCTCATGGAACCTCCGAAATTTGTTGCAAATGTGGATAGCTGCCCCTGTTGTCACAATGCTAGTAATTGGTGTAGCTTGCTCAAACTCCTAGATGTTTCAGTATCCTTTGATCCACACCAATTCGTTGTCAGCTTCGGCTATGGCTCTATACTCAGCCTCCGCACTTGACAAGAGAGAACCTTCTTCTTCTACTTTCAAGTACCAAAGTTCCTCCATGAAGGTGGCAATAGCCTGTAGTAAACTTCCTATCAGCTGGTCTGCTGCCGCCAATCTACATCCAGTAACCTAACTACTTTAGTGGGCACCCATTTGGCACCCCATCCATATCTCTTGGTCTAGTGATCATTTTGATAGCTAGGATTTTCACGTCCCCCCCCCCCCAACCTCCACGTGAATTGTTCCTTGGCTCTTGCCAGTGCTGGCTCCCCTCTTTCCTCCAAACAACCGCAATGAACCTGCCTCCTTTTGGATATGTGCCCGCAGACCTTCCTCCAAGGTGGGTAAGCTACTCAGCTCGCGAGATGTGGGTTTCACGAGATCATTGTTAAGCTGGCAGTTGAGGGTGAGAAGCAGCCAAAGACTTTATCTTGCTCACGCGTCCTCATTGAGCTCAGCTGGATGCTGGTTGTAGCTCGGTCTCAAGATCTCTGCCTTCAGACCACAAAGCTCTAGCTTTCCCAAGGTGCTTTGTGAACTCCATACTTCTTGTGATAGACTGTTGATGGGCTTGTTTGTTCTCAAAGACCCGAGTAAGGTTTGAGATGTTCCCAATACATTCGGAGTGTATCGCCATAGGTCCTTTGCCTTCTCAAGTCAGCTTAGACTCTAAGAATCGACGGATTAAAAGAGCTTTGGAGTATGGACATCACCAAATGTTGTCTTCCCTGATCCACTTAACTTCACCACACACGAAAATTCCTTGTTGCGCTTCATGAGTAAATGAGATTTAGAAGCCTCATGCCTCGAGGTGTGGTTCGCAACAAACCCTTACTCCCACTTCTGTCTTCCAACCACACGAGACGCATAGAAGAATAGTTTCGCCTCCTTAAGTGATCCACTGGAATCACAGTAGTTTTGGTACCCTCCATTCTTGAGACTTCACGAAATGAAAAGGTGATCCTTGAGTGTTCTTCGTTGAGAAATGAATTCAAACCCATATTCAAGTGAACCTGGCTCTGATACCATGCAAGACTAAGTTGAAATCAGAAGTAATAAACGAGAAAAAGAGACTTGGTAGAGTGTTTAGAAGAGATTTGGAGATACGATCAAAGAATTTACTAAGAAAACCATATCGAAAATGAAGAACAATGAGAACACACTTAGGAGAACAAGAGAGACTCGAAAATATTGCTTGATTGATTAAATGATGGGGTTTTTCAGAAAAAAAAATCAGCAAGTTTTAACTTAGAAAAAATCAAACTCCGATTTTAGCTCCAGTGTTTTGGCTCACTTCTGACAAACCAGATTCTTTCCAGGAACTTTGTGAATGCAAGCAAACCCATCAGACACCAAGTTCCATCCCCTAGAAAAACTCATAATAAAAAAAAAACAAAGCCATCCTCCTTTAAAGCTAGCAGGATCACAACGTTTTTCTGAAAAACAAAGATCAGGTTGTTTTAAGACAAATTATAATGGCTTTGCAGGATTATTAAAGATTTGTTTATGTTCAATAACTTTCTTCTCAAAGTCAAAAAATTTGGCGCAGGAATAGTTGTTAACAACACAACTGAAGCACGTTTTTGATCAAAGAGTTTGTCAGGTTCAAGTTTTCTTAAAAGAAATGAATCATGTTATAAAAGCAGAATTTGAAAACCACAATTTTCTTTCAACATTTTCTAGACCAAATCGTTTTACTCACTAGAACTAACCATAAACAAACAATTTCAGTCAGAAGATTAACCAGATCAAATTCCTTACAGTGCTCTATTATTTTAGTAAAGGTGAAAAAGGCGCAAAATTGTTCCTGATTCCAAGCTGTCTACTGGCTCCCAAACACTTCACTTTTATACCAAAGTTTGTTTCTGGTGAGTGGTTTTTCTGAGAACCTGGGGCA
Organism: Moricandia arvensis; assembly: GCA_905132765.1. NCBI lineage: Eukaryota > Viridiplantae > Streptophyta > Magnoliopsida > Brassicales > Brassicaceae > Moricandia > Moricandia arvensis. The sequence goes on along the minus strand of CAJHQP010002872.1, from coordinate 384 downwards.
ATGAAACAGACTACTCGGTGCACCGGTTCAAAACAAGTTAAGTTCTTCACATGTTTTTCGTAAACAAGTAAGATTAGGAGAAAAAGAGAACCACTCAGGTCTGGTCTCAGGTTGTTCACAGGTTTTTATTATTTTTTCTCTGTAAATCCCAAGTAGCTCAGCAACATAACAAAGATCAACTTCAGAGAACAAACCCCAAAACCAAAAAAAGAAGAAAAAGATAGAGAATTGGCAATTTTGTTTGCACGAGCTTTTACCCCAGGGCTGGATTTCTTTTCGCCTTAGTCGGATTTCCTACTCGACTTTTTTTTCCAGGGTTCTTTTCTTTTTGATTTTTGGTTTTTTTTTCTTTGATAATCTGGTTGGAGAGAACAGAAAACAAAT
>CAJHQP010002871.1:0-76716 GCA_905132765.1 Moricandia arvensis | reverse complement strand
ATGCAAAAACACTAGCTCTCATTGTGAGAGTCTAATCTATTGACTAAGTCCAATGTTTCAGCTGTCAAATGTCACACACAGATGAGTGTTATTGATGCTATGAACTAATTTATTTGTTCACTAGTCTTACTAAATCAGCTCTTGCTTTTAGCATCCTAGTTCAGTTCAGGTGCAGAAACATTGTGTAGTTGTCTACTATCCTAAGACAGTCGTTCTAGTAAGCTACTCTAGAACACAAAAGCATTATAGCAATCCAATGAAGGATCTATAATCACCTAGCATATCTATAATAAAGAAGAACATCAACACTAGAAAATCTAAACCTCGCAGATGAATCTACTAAAACATGATAGTTTCACAGAATCATAGATGAATAGATATGAAATTAATAAAAATCTAAGAACAGGGTTCCAGGAAGACTCTAAAGGAGTTACTCATTTCTCTCCTAACCTGACAACTATGAATAAAATAAGCTTAGAAAGTGTAGACGTCAAAATGGCTAAAACATATATAGGATTTAAAGTCGCCAAGGGTATTCTGTAACTTGTGGTGACTTCGGGGTTTAAGTCGGTCTTAAATATGTTGGGCTTGTCTTCTGGCCATTAAATTCGATCGACCGCCAAGGGTATTCGTCGATCGACATTCCTTCATCTTCTCAATAGTTTCCTCTCGCGAGGTAGAGTACCACTCTTCAGTAAAAAAAATGCGTAACTTTATATCTAATATTTGGATCCAAACCGGGGCGGAATTGGAAAGTTAGATCTAGCTGTATCTTGTCTCAAATATCAGCTCATCTCACCGTGGGAAGATCTTCATCCGTAGCTAACTTCTGACGCGTCTGTGCAACTCTGCATCTCAAAAATCTCCAAACATCATCATAGTTCTCCAAAACGTACATGAACGTGAAAACACTCTAAAACACACTCCAAACACATATACTTGTATCTAAAAGGACATATACCATGGGTGAAAACAAGTAACATCCATGGTATATCACGTAAGATTTCTTATTATTTACCCATTACCCACCTTACACGAAAAGAAGGAAATTTTCTCCGTCTCAGTCATCAATTTGCGTTGAAAGGCTATGTTGATAAATTAGAACTTGTGTTGGTTGCTTGCTGTAACCGTAACTTAAAGAAGAGATTTCAATTTTTAAACAAAGAAGTTGGTTTGTAGCATTGTGAAGATCACAGAGTCCCTCTGAAACACCCCAACCCAGAAAATTTTTGAAAAACACGTGAAAATTCTAAGTAAAGATCTTATAAAACTTCCCAAACATTACCCATGTTCAAAATACCCCTGCCCCGATGGTCTTCATCGTCCCCGCGCTCTGGTCCACACAATCAACCTTACCTGCATCCACAAAAGGAGGCATGAGTATACAAAATTTCTCAGTGAGGACGCTCAAAACCGCCCACATGCAACTCAATAATCAAGCAATCAAATTCCATATTCCATTCTAACAACCTAGCAATTTCCAATCTATCAACCTAGCAATTCGTTTCTATCATTTCTTACTTAGCCAATTTTCTTTTCTATTACTTATTCATTTTCATGCAATCAAAAACTAACAACCTAACATCCGGTTCAATCATTCTTTACTTTAGCATTTTCTTAAGCATTATGACCGAGGTCCATCAACCTGCGGCATAGCCGAACTTCGGCGTAGCCAAACTTTGGCCGAACCAACTTGCGGCCGAAGCAAACCTGCGAGCAAACCTGCGTCGTAGCCAAACATGCGCCCGAAGCCAACTCTAGCGACCCGTCGGCCATTACAGCCGTAGCCACTGCGGCCGAAGCAAACCTATGCTGAAGCTAACCTGCCAATCGAAAGTCCATAACGGCCGAAGCCAAAACATGATCATAACATCTTTACGGCCGAAGCCAAAACATATTTCTTCCTAGCTTAATCACGTCTTCTAATCTCGTACTTTCTTAATTACTTCAATTCTCAATCCGTTTCTATAACATTTTCAACCTAACATTCCAATTCTTGTCGGATCAAATCTAAGTATTTCCGTAAACATCTCGATTAAACATAACATCATTTCACGCAATCTAACATGCAAATATCCTATAAATGTATGAACGTTCTTTGATCTTGAGAACTATCTCGAAGAACAAAGAACAAACTTTCCATAAACAATTCCTCTAACGCATAATCTTCATCCTAACAATCCAACTATGATAAAAATACCTAAATATTAAGTTGCCACGAATCACGCCCTCACCTCGGTTGATCTTAAAAGATAGAAGACTGCTGAACCTTCATGCGTTTCCTGGCAAAGAACTCCTCGGCTCCTCCTTTTTCGATCCTTCTTCCGAAATCTTCTCTTTAGAACTTCGTTCATTCTCTGGCTTCTCTCTAATTCTTGTTTATGAGTTGACTGAGAAATAAAATCTGGAGGTCTCCTTTTATACTTATTTCAGGACTTGCTCACCAAGCCGGCCATTAAGTGTTGTTTCCTTATTTCGCTTGGTCAAACTTATCATCAATGGCTCCAAAAAATATCTACGCTTATTTCCTTATATGACTCCCGTAGACCCGACCTTCTTTCGTATAATCTCGTCAGTTGCACATGATCAAACTTGCCTTACTTGGAACCCGCATTCTCCGACAGCCAAACTTTCCATTGTTAAACTGGCAGTATGTAATTCTCTTGCTTAAACTTTGATTGCTCTATGTGTTTACCGAACATCCGACACCTAGTCAAAAATGTGTTTCATTCTTCCAACTCTCATGAATACAAGTGTTTCCACACTTAGAAAAATACGCTCCTTGTACAACTAAACCTCTCGCGATTTCTTTCTTTCAAATTTAAAAATACTCCGGGAGCGGGTCGTTACAACTCTCCCCCACTTAAACGAAATTCGTGCCTCAAATTTAGCCTCGACCAACTGATGAACATCTAGCGACTCTGGAGCATGGCTTATACTTTCTTGCAAGTAACTTACCATTTTTCTGAGCATGATCTTGGGTTTCCACAATCCCACATTTCCTTAGTCAACTTTTATAAGTAGATTTTTTTTCCCACTTTGATTCCACATGTTGCTGATTCCAAAAAGAAATTCTCTCCCAGCTTGAATTTTAAGAATGCTACAAATAAAAATGATGCTATGTATTCTCTAGTTTATGACATGTGCACTCTATGCTCAATGCTTTTCGGAAATGCCATCCAGAATCCGAACATAAACTTCCATCCGGTCTGACATGGTGCTAACAAAACTTAATGAAGTCTCACCATCTTGTTCTTTCCAAACTAAGCACACTTATCCACCACATCCTCTCTTGAACTGAAATGTGCATATTTACTTAAGTAGACCACTATAATCCATACTGATCCCTAAAGATTTGCTATTCATGGATAGTCCGTTCATAAAAATCCATTGTGATTAAAGTCCCCTTCCACTCGAACATTGGTAACTTGCAGCAACCCACTTGGTGTCTAATGATCTGGTTTCATCAGTTGTTATATCCGACTTTCATCCACCCATAGCAACTACTTCAAATAATATTGCTTTATTTGGAGCATTTCAACCATTATAATCAGTTGTTCCACTTCTTTCTCTACCAAAACACTTGCCTTCATGTGACTAATCACATCTGCCACTAGATTAACCTTCTTCGACTGGTGGCTATCTCCAAATCATAGTCCATGACTATCTCCATTCATATTCTTTGTATTGGTTCATCTCCAGCCGACATTTTGGTCTTATCCTTGACTTCTTGTACTTCACCACGCTTCCATGCGCTACTCTGATCAGAGCCCATAAGTGAACTTGATAATGCTTCCCCACTCTGTGCACTCATCTCATATATCACGATATTTACTCGCAACATTCTCTACAGCCTCATTCAAACCTTTTGCATCCTCAACCGTCAAAACAGATAGTGCTATCAAATTCTTTTAAAACTTGAATCACCAAAAGTCAGATCTTTTATGAGTCAATGCATAAGCATTCTTACATGGATGGTAATATCACTGCCATACCCATCCGTCGCACTTTCAGAACCACATAACTTCCCTTGCATTGTCTCGCTCACCATACTCAACATCTTTTTCGTCAACCCATTCCACCTTTTACAAGTTGTCAATTCTTACCCACTAATCCGAACGGAGTTTCTGATTTTTATTGGATCATTTGTCATGGACAATTGCAGTTGTCGTGACCTTTCTTCGATTCGCACCACTCTTCCTTTGGGCGCCAGCATCCTAAGAAACCAATGCTCATGTTCTAAAACTGCACTTGCTTAACTTCCATAAGAAACGTTTTGCTTTCGTAGTCGCTCTATCGCATTGAATTTTTGATCACACCTCTCCTTGCTCATCTCTCGAATCCGCGATGGTCCTCATATTACTTTGCACCGTTCTTCACCATCAATTTCGTTCTTATTTTTGGTGCTACTGAAATCTCAAACCATTTCCTCATTCCTTGAAATATCAGCTTTTCTTTTTCCCATTCAATCTAACTTGCCATCTTTTGCAATCCACGTTAGCTCGGTAATGCGCAATAAGTCCATTCTAAGAATTCCTATGTACCATTTACCTAATATGTCCACGCTTTCCACCAGCATTGAAACATCTTGATAAATTACATGCGACTTGAAAATCACCATTTTATGTTGCACGACCAATCTGATCTCGTCCTCGACTCATTCTTATGTGACCAATGTTGGGTGATTCTTGCCACAACAAGAATGCGACACCCGAAGTCGAACAAAGTTTGGCATTCACCACCACACCACTAAACAAGCGGATTAATCCATCCTTACGTCCATCTTGTGAACCCCTAGTACCACGTTCTACTAACCACACGCGCGTTCTTGTTGCACTTTCATCGACCCATTAAGCTTCGAGCAAGTGTGCTACACCACCAACAAACATCCAACACTTTCATAATTCCATGAGACATTAACTTCCTTCTTCTCATGGAATTAACTTAGCAACTCTACAATCCTAGCTTTCAGTTACTCACCAAAACTCCATATCGCCTATTGCTTCGTACTTCCTACCATCGTATCCACTCCTTCACTAAAACTAACATATCTTGATCCATCGCACACGACTTAAGAAACATTACTCCTGCTGACGGAAAAAAAAAACCGATACCCTCATTGCCTACTTTATTGAAAACCCGATCGACGGACACTTTTCATCTTTAATAAGACGTAAGTTAGTTTTGGCACTAACTTCCTGCAACTATTGACAATTTCGCTTAGTCATTGCTAAGTAATCCAATCATAACACATTACTAAGATATCCCTAGACACATCATACACCACATCCTCTCGCGCGAGACAATAGACCATCGGTTCTTTCCGCCCTTACCCACGAAATTGAATTTTCAAAAAGCGGCCAGCAATCTAGGACAGAACTGGACTGGCCTACCCCACTCTGATACCCAAATTGAACACCCCACCCCGGAAATCTTGAAAAAACACGTTGAAAATTCTAAGTAAGATCTTTATAAAACTTCCAAACATTATCCATGTTCAAAGTACCATGCCCCCGATGGTCTTCATTGTCCGCCGCTCCGGTCCACACAATCAACCTTACTTGCATCGCAAAGGAGCATGAATATACAAAATTACTCAATTAGGGCGCTCAAAACCGCCACATGCAACTCAGTAATCAAGCAATCAAATTCCATATTCCATTCTAACAACAAAGCAATTTCCAATCTATCAACCTATCAATTCGTTTCTATCATTTCTTAGCCAATTTTCTTTCTTATTACTTATTCGTTTTCATGCAATCAAAAACTAACAACCTAACATCCGGTTCCATCATTTCCTTTACTTTAGCATTTCCTAACATTATGACCCGAAGGTCCATCAACCTGCGGCCATAGCCGAACCTGCTGCCGTAGCCGAATCTGCGGCCGTAGACAAACCTGCGCCGTAGCCAAACCTGGGCCGAAGCCAAACCTACGGCCGCAGCTAAACCTGCGACCCATCGGTCTATTATGGCCGTAGCCAACTTGCGGCTGAAGCCAACCTGCGACCCGGAGGTTCTTAACGGCCGAAGCCAACATACACGGCCCGAAGCCAAAACATGATCATAACATCTTTACGGCCCTAAGCCAAAACATATTTTTTTCTTCCTTAGCTTAATCACGTTCTTCTAATCCCGTACTTTCCTTAATTACTTTAATTCTCAATCCGTTTCTATAACATTTTCAACCTAACATTCCAATTCTTGTCGAATCAAATCTAAGTATTTCACGTAAACATCTCGATTAAACATAACATCATTTCACGTAATCTATCATGCAAATATCCTATAAATATATGAACGTTCTTCGATCCTTGAAAACTATCTCGAAGAACAAATTTTCCATAAACAATTCCTCTAACGCACAATCTTCATCTTAACAATCCAACTATGATAAAAATATTAAATATTAAGTTGCCACGAATCACGCCCTCACCACGGTTGATCTTAAAAGATCGAAGACTCTGAACCTTCATGCGTTTGCTAGCGAGAACTCCGCGGCTCCTCCTTTTTCGATCCTTCTTCTCGAAATCTTCTCTCTAGAACTTCGTTCATGCTCTGGCTTCTCTCTAATTCTTGTTTATGAGTTGAGTGAGAAAATGAAAGCTGGAGGTCTCCTTTTATACTTATTTCAGGACTTGCTCACCAAGCCGGCATTAAGTGTTGTTTCCTTATTTAGCTCTGGTCAAACTTATCATCAATGGCTCCAAAATATCTACGCTTATTTCCTTATATGACTCCCGTAGACCCGACTTTCTTTTCGTATAATCTTGTCAGTTGCACATGATCGAACTTGCCTTACTTGGAGCCCGCATTCTCCGACAGCCAAACTGTCCATTGTTAAAATGGCAGTATGTAATTCCCTTGCTTAAACTTGATCGCTCTATGTGTTTACCAAACATCCGACACTTAGTCAAAAATGTGCTTCATCTCCAACCCTCATGAATAAAGTGTTTCCACACTTAGAAAAATACGTCCTTGTACAACTAAACCTCTCGCGATTTATTTCCTTCAAATTTAAAAATACTCCGGGAGCGGGTTGTTACACCCTCCCTTTTTCGTGAATACCTCCGTATATGTCCTACCATTAGTGATAATATTTGTAACACGTAAAACTAAGAGTTCAAGCTTAAAAAAAATGTCCCTTGATAGCAACATATTGAAGACAATAACTCAAGTTTTTAACATCCAAAACATCCCATAGCAATTTGGATTCTAACATTGTAGCATTATGTATCTTTCAATTTTCCAGATCAGTTCCCAAAAATGTGGTTTTTCTTCGGTTTATGTCCTTACATTACCATTACGAAGTATCTCTACATAGTTTTAATATTAATTTATCAAATATTAAACCTTCTAACCCTAAACGTCCTCCTTATCCTTTATATTATTTTAACAATTCTCCCTAACAATAGCAGCAAAGCATAAACTTTATGTACCTTGCTAACATCCCAGCGTAGACGATAACACAAAGTTCATTCAAAAAGATTTTGTAAGATTCAGTTTTAATAAATTGGAGGGCATTAATTATTGAGATCTCCATTGTACTTAGCATACTTGTCAATGGGGACTGATTAAATGAGCTATTTTTTTACACATAATACCAAAAGGGGTCGCCCTGATCAGACCTTTAAAAGTGTCTCCTCTCCTTCCATTTCACCTCCTACATAGTTAACTTATCAACTGCTCATATAGGCATTTTGTAGGTCGTGCGGTTATAGTATGGACCGCAATCCTGCTACATGCCCTACGACGCTTGAACATTCCACTAATCTAGAAATATTTCAAAATTAATAGTTATATTTATGTTATAATATTCTAAAATATAATGAGTTTATTTCTAGATTATCATAAATTTCTGCCCGTGACAGTATCCTTGATTTGTTAGCCTTCCTGGTGGGCAACGAGTATTTGGAGGTAGAAGTCTGTAAATAGAATTCACGGGATTAATGCCTCCTACGTAAGCCACTCCCTAGTAGGCAATGTTGTACTCCACAGTCACGAGAGTATCAACCTGTGTTGTGCATTTACTAAAGCTGCTATAGCAAGGGAACAAGGATTTCCAGAACGTCGAACTCTTTGCAGGAACAAGACATCCTGTCTAGATCAACACGGTAGAACATTCCATTTTCATCACGAACCCCAAAATCCAATTTGATGATATGGTTCACAACATAACTAGTGGAGATAGTGAAGTTCCTTGCGATGATTCTAAAAAAATTGGAGTTCAAGCAGTCGCATTGGTTGCTGCCGCAGCATGCCTCGAAGAGAACCACCCCATTAGCATTGAACAAATGTAATCCATGGATGGAACAATTGGATACTCACAAGACTCGGCGAGGGCTTCGTTAAGGGACTCAACCAAATTTCTTGTCATTATATTGAATCCTCCCTTTCAAAGTGAGGCCGAGATTAGTGCTCCAAGCCAATTCTGATTAAATAATCAGCACAATCTATGTATATTACCTTGATTAGATTGAAATTGATTTAAAAATCCTTTAACGGAAGGCCCTAGCGCTCTTGACACCAGATATAGCAAGTGCCTCACCTTGAAGATAGTTTTCATGTTTCTCAAATATAGAGGAAGTATGCAGAGTGACTCGCTATAGGATATACCTTCAAGAAAACATCATAGTTAGGCACTAATTACCGAAAACTAAATGAACAGCTACTATAATACATGTTACTTTTATGTAATATCTGCTAACCTATTATTTAACTGATATTAAACAATTTAAATACATTGACACTTAATACATATGAAACATAACGACCAATATAGTAACTTTGATAAATACATGTATTTATTTCTTGCCATATACACGTCTCATTTGACGTCTAATATATTTGTACTTATGTAATCCTTACCAGATATTGTAACATCAACAACTTCAGTTAGAAACAACAATCTTCTCTTCACTATTCAGCCTATCACTATATTCAAATACTAGATGCAGAGAAAACATATCCATCTTATATCAGAGTAGGTAATAAAAACCAATTCCTCACTATATGGGATGACCTCAAGTAACCTGTTGAAAAAAAAAGTCCAAGCTTGATCAATCTCACTGTCAACTATCCTGAATGCAATTGGAAAAATCTGGTAGTTCCCATGTTGAGCACTTGCTGTCAGCAAACAACCAAATAACTTCCCCTTGAGGTGAATGTCATCAATAATGATAATTTTTCTCATGAAAGCGCATTCCCTCACACTTGCATCAAATGCCAGAAACAGATACTAGAACCTGTGTGATCCATATGCAGCTCCATCTGTTTCTATAGCCACAACTGACTTGGGTTCTCAGTGGATAGTTGTTGTAGGTAAGCTCTCTCCGCATTCCCGCCATCACGAAATATAGCAATTTCCCCTGATTTCCATGCCTTCCAATATGAAATTGGGACCCTATGACCAGTTTTCGTTATCTCACGCAGAGTTCTAGGCCTTGGACCGCTACTATGAGTTGTGTTAACTGTCTTTATCTCAAATTTTTGACTCCCTCCAATCTTTGCAGCATATACACGCTACCCATAATTAACATTGTTGCATTCAAGGACCATCTTACCGTGATTAGATTTCTTTACCATGTACCCCAACTTGTTAGCAATCGCATAAAGAGACATGTGCAGCTTGAATGCCTCCCTGTCCATGAAAACCTGCCCCATGTAAAGCTGTTCCTTGGCTCTCATATCTTCGCCTACTGGCATACATAATAAAAAAAAGAACAGTTTTTTAATGTGAGTTATAATTTTACCAACAACACCTAAGTAGTTGTATATTATTCCTAATATCTCGCAATCTAAATATTTCCCATCATCTGGTACTGGTAGTGTTGGTTGTTGGAGCCAGAGCTTACTTCAAGGTTAAGGAACTTTCTTCCTTTGTTACAAGCATCCGTAATTGTCTCCTTCCCTTGACGGCTTACAAGTTTTGTTGCTGTGTACACACACCCAGAAACAACTACAATAAAAAAACTAACAACCTTAGTTAGACGTACCAGTTACAAACACAAAAAATATTTATACAACTCATTAATAATCATTGTCACATTATCACAATACTGTTAGCTAGGGTCAAACATGGTTGATGTTGTGTTATTTTTGTTCCCCCATCTAGGTTTATCACTCCATTCACAGCCCGTTGGACACTCACTAAGGCCGGACCACTTGGGAGATTGTTGAAAACTCGGTCCCATCTCCCTCCCTAAGTGTTGTTGTAATCTCTCCCTTTAGTTAGACCGAGTGTGGTCCTTGCATTTATTCAAACTCTTCTTTCGTGCATAAGAACCTCTTGGCTACATTGTACCCACCATTTGCCATCAAACCTGTTAAGTGGTAAACATAGTGTTATAGTCCACACTGTAAAGTTAACATATAGTATATAATTTTTTCTCCAATTGTTAAACATATATAAACAAGTGTAGAAAACTTTGTAACAGTAAGCAACTCTGAATCAAATTGTTTTTGGACTCACCGATGTCATCTTGGACATAGCGTCTGTGAGTTTGACGCAAAAACCGGAGGAAATGTGTGGTGGAGAAGTCCCCTACCTGCATACCTATAACCTCGAACACGCTCTACAAACTTGACACCCTTTTTCGTTCACCTACTGCGTCGTATTCGCCAAATGGATTGACAGCTCGATGGGTTTTTTTTTGTCATATTCATGCCAAAAGTATATGAATTGGACGAGTTTTTAACCTCCGTTAGCTAATTTAGACTTCTCTTAGGGACAATTAGGTTAATGTAAATTAGCTTATTGTCTCTAAATATAATTTGTTGAATTGAAGAAAAGATAGTTAAATAAACCATATGCAGTCAAAATTCCAACCAATCTATAAAATTGGAAAAATGGGACACCCTCAACTTAGCTTTGTCATTCTAATATTTTGTTTAAGATTTTTGTCACATTAGGATTTTAGTTACTGTTAATCCCATTCTACTCTTTTACATAATTAAGTAAAGATTAAAAAGTATATATTTAATTAAAAAATAAAAAAGTAAAAACAAAATTACCTAAAATTGAACATAATAAAAAGAAAAGATCAAAACAGCTGACTCAATCTCTCTCTCTCTCTCCCTCGACTTCTGCTTCTCCTTCTCCCCCGAAAACTTCTGGTACCTTCAATGGCGATTTTTATATTTTTTTCTTCACTTTGTTAAAATCTATGGCTCCATATAACTTCTTCTTCTCTGTTTCTCAGCGTCTGTTCGTTTTCACGGTGCTTCTTCATCTTAGGATTTGTATTCTTCATCATCTTTCCTCAACTTCTCTCAACTTCGTTTTTTCATCAAAATCCTACAATTCCTTACAAACGGTATGTGTTTAATCCTCTAGATTCTTAAAACCCTAATTTTTAGTGACTTGATTGTATCTCTTTTCAATTACAACAAGTTCTAGGGTTCGATGTCATCACCTAGACATCGATTAAGGCATGCATCACATAGACATCGATTAAGGCATACATGACATCGATGTCATCAACAAGTTGTAGGGGTCGATTAGTACTCATAGCTTTACGATTTAGCTTTGTGAAAGAGTGAAAATTTTGTGAAGATATATTGTCTCATGTAAAATGGGACATGGTTAATTAGCAATTGCTCATACTGTATTGTTCGTTTTGAAATTAGAAATAGGTGGAACACATATTCTAGAATAGGCAGACTGTAGATATAAAGCCCGTTTTATATTGCTCTCATTGTTTGAAATTATGAAAGGCCTTGCTTGAAAGTTTAGATCTTTGTGAATTGTTTCCTCAAAGTATCTCTGTTCAGAGATCTAGACATTTAGTAGCTTTTATTATTAGTTTTCTATGTCTTAAATTTGGAATATCAAAAGGGTTTAGCTTTAATCTTGGTCGGATCCGTTTTATATTGCTCTCATTGTTTGTGCACTTCATATGATACTTAAATATGTTAATTAACATTTTCTTGTTTCTATGTTTTACTAAAGATTTGAACTTACTCGAACTTACAATCTTCTTTATGGGTTGTAGGTATGTCTAAAGAGTTACCAAAGCGAATTTTTAAGGAGAGTGAGGAGACCCAAGTTTCTCAGATCAATAACAGGTTGGTCCACATTATGGAAATGTTGGAGAAATGGCTGCCAAAAGAGTTGAAAGAAGTGAAGAAAGATCGGGTGTTTTAACAGATTTTCAAGTTGTATGACAATCATCTGGGGTACTCTGCGAGAGTGATACACAGCTTCTTGTGTAGGGAGCTGCTGACTTACAAAATGCACGAGCTCTGGTTTGTCTTTGCGAGGAGACCACGCCGGTTTTCATTGCTAGAGTTCCATGCAGTAACCATGCTTGAGTGCAATACAAGCATCTCACTTAAGGAGTTTGATGAGTGGGAAGATGATGGTGGTTTCTGGAGCAAAGTACTAAAGCGTAAAGAGGGAATTTGTATCTTGAACCTGTGGAAGAAGCACAAGGAAGCTGTTAAGAAGTGGAGTAATGCTGATCGAATAAGACTGGTGTATCTGTGCATCATTGTTGGTGTAGTTTGCGCGAGAGATGAGAAGGCTAATATCCCCCTCAAATACATCAAGGTGGTTATGGATCTTGAGAAGCTTCGGCGTTATCCTTGGGGAATTGCTGCCTTGACCTTCTCTTTGAGTCAGTAGCCAAAACACGTGACAAACTGAAGGACAAGAAAATTAGTTACGTGTTAGATGGCTTCTCCTACGCTTTGCAGATTTGGGCAATGGAAGCAGTACCAAAGATTGGAAAGCTTTGTGGAAAAAAATTGGACAAAGGTTTTATGGACGGTCCTAGATGCATAAACTGGATGGGGGCTGCAAAGGTGTCATATGAGGAGATCATTCGGTTGGAGAACATCTTTGCAGCAGAGGTAATTATTTATGATTAAGATAATTTCATCCAGTTTGTAATGAGTTTTTATGATTTAACTTTGTTTACCTTTCTTGTGTAGGATGTCATCTATCCATACATATTCTCGATGGGGAATATGGTTGTAGTTGAAGCTTTCGCTTTTTGCAGAAACGATGAGGTGGAGGATGATAGATTCAATGCTCTCAAGGATTTGATAAGGACTAAGCATGACTTCAGTAATCATATTTGGGAGTTTGAAGACACTCCAGAGGTTATTTTTGAGTTTGATGACAAAGAAGATGAGGATGATGAAGTACCTGAGAGTGATGAAGACTTTCAAACTCCAAAAGGATCTATGAACATTGGCTCGACAGCTAGGAAGGGAAAGAAGAGGCTCCCCGATCGTGGTATGGAAAAAAAGAAGCATAAGGTTCTCTCTGCTACACCACAACAAGTGCCGTTTAATGAAGATATGAAAGCTTTTGTGGCGCAGTTGTTTCAATAGAATTTCTCAGCAATGGAAGAGAGGCTACAAAAACAGATGGCTGAAAAATTTGAGAAAATGCAGTCTGAGCTTAAAGATTCACTTAAGGATGCTAGCGTTGGAGTTGAGCATGGAGAGCCATCAACGAGCAAGCCATCCCCGAGTAAGCCATCCCCGAGCAAGCCATCCCCGAGCAAGCCATCACCGAGGAGGTCTAAACGCGTGGTAACGAAACACTAGTCTTCCCCACTCTATGAAATGTTTACTTATTTATTGTATAGTTTGCATGTATGTTTGTGTTAGTGATCTATGTATCGGCATGGAATGTGATATATTTTCTATTGTCTCATATTTGAAGTGTGCTTGGTTTGTAAGTGTGTGTGTTTATATTGTCTCGTTTTGGAAGTGAGCTTGGTTTGTAATTGTCTTTGTTTGTAAGTGTATTTGTTTGAAATTTATGTAATGGATGTTAGTTTTATATTTATTATTATACTGTCATTTGATAATTTATCTTTAATTAACAGGATGTGAATTTGAGTCAAGCAGAAGATATCAACTTAGGGATAGGTACCCAAGGCGTCGAAGGGCTTTCTCAGGCTTCGTACGTGCCTGGATTTGATCCATCGCAGACCAATAAGGACGACGAACCATGTGATTGGTGGATTCCAATGACTACAGTACAAAAACCAAAGGTTGAACCAATGCATGAAAACTACATCTACACCGCTGAGAAAGTGGGATAAATGGTGTAAAGGCAAGACACTTGAGCTTAGTGACTCACCAATAGCAGAAGATGGTTCTCCGGAGTCGTCACTGTATTATATCTCCGAAGAATCATGGAACAGATTCACGGAATGGCCTATGAATCCAATAACTTTAAGGATTGGTCCTATAGCCTTTAATTTGACCGTAGCTACAAGGATAGTATGTGCTGGAAAATGGCTTGGAAACGAGGTATTGCTTTCTTGTCATCAGCAATAACGACATTCAATTGTTTGAAAAACCACTCCCATGAATCATCATTCTCAGAATCAACTACTCCAAATGAAATCGGATACAAATTGGAGTTACCATCTACAGCTGTAGCTACGAGTAGAACTCCTTTGTATTTATTTTTCAGAAACGTTCCATCAACAACAATCACCCTACAAATGGCATTGTAGAATCCTCTAACTAATTGGCCAAACGACAGAAATAGATAAATGAATCTCCCATCCTTAGTAGTTTTATAGTGAGTATGCGTACCAGGGTTAGCTGCTTTAATCATATGCAAATATTTTGGTATTTTTGCATAATTGTGATCTGGTATACCTCTAACTGCTGCAATTGCAAACTCACGAGCTTCCCATCCATGCCAATATGTAATCTTACAACCATGTTCCAAGCGCATATATTGAACTATGTCACTGCCTTTTGGTCCTTCATTGGCATCCTCAAATCGATGTTGTATCAAAGTCCCAATTGTTCTTGCCGAAGCTGTTTTTCCAAATTTGCTTTTCTTCGAAGGAGCACATGAATGTCTTGCCACACACTTGTTGATCATGAAATGTGTAGACCCATCTAGACATTCCACACGCACAGTCCAGTTGCACATCGAATCTTTACATCGAATGTGCCACCATTTTTTCGTGGATTTGATAACAAGATAATCGAAATTATTCTTCATCGCAAAAATTTCCATTGTTGCCTTCAGAACACCTTTACTTCTGAAAATTTGATCCTTCTTTACGAAATATGTTCCACAAGATCGGTCATCCTTTTCACTGTCTCCATTTTTTTCACTCATTAAACCAGCATCACTAGTACCATCTTTAGCGACATGATCCTTCATGTTATCATAAGACTCCTTTAACAGTTTCACAAATTCTGCTCGATTTATTTCAGGAACTTCATCATCATTAACATTACTTGAATCACACGGCTCCTTATTCAAATCAATATTGGCTTCTTCGTTTTGATTTACACCGATACGAGAGAACGTGACACACAAGGTTGTAGATGTACCATTCTTTGCGTAGACCATAAAATTAGATATTTGTCGATCATTGCTGATAATAATGGGAGGATCCCCTCTTTGATTCATCATCTCATAACTGAAATCAGCATTAACGACATTATGGTCCACCCCATAATCCTCACACACCATGATCTTGAGTTGCTCTAACATAGTAGTAGTTTCTAAAGTTACCATTCGGCCACACCTTTCTTTGTCTAACAGGAAACTCTACTGGCCACTGCAACTACACATCCATACACCAGATTTAACATAGATTAGAACCATATTGTTGATAGAGAAGAAGATGGTTATGTCGATGAAAATGAGAGAGGCACAAAGCGAAAGAGAGAAGAATCGTGGGAGGAGAAAGATGTGGGAGAGAAGATACTATGATAGATTTAGGGTAGATTTAGTATAGATTTAGGAAAGATATATAACTCAAATATGGAAGTTCCCATATTTTCGTGATTTGGTTATAATATGTATCCTACCAAACGAAGAACAATGTAGAGTGGGTGGAATGTTTATTGTTCTGTAGGCATAACCTAAGGTAAAAGGCAGAACAAGTTATGACACATAAACAAGAAAAGGTAAACCTTAGAGTTATGGCTATAAGTTGTAATCAAGCTATAGGTAGACTATCGACTTCTTGGTAGAATATAACCCAACGTAATTTATCTTAGATAGATTGTTCAAGAAAGTTAGTTTTCGATATATAACTAGGCTATATCTAAGTATAATACTTAGGATCCAATATTCTAAACTAAGTAGATGGCGAAAAACCCTGATTAGGATATAAAATAAAATATGATTCTACTATTTTTTAAAAAAAAATAAAACATATAAGTAGTCATACTTATGTTTCCAATAGGTTTCATATTTTTTTATATTTTTAAAATTTAATTTACTATTTTTCCCATCACACAAGGGTAAAATATGTCCAAAAAGACCAAAAATATCAAAAGTCTTACTATGACAAATAAAAGTTGAGGGTATCTCATTTTTCCAATTTTCTGTAATTATTTTCCAAAGAACTCAAGGTACTTTGAGTTTAACGGTTGAGTTACCAATATTTATTTGTGTTCAACATACATAGCTTTTTATTTTCCCTCTCTTCGTTAAAGCTTTATAATATTTGTCGATAAGATGCCTCTTGTGTTATCCCGAATGGCTTCACTTAACGCTACTGTGAGCCTTCCACTTTCCAACCACCGCCAAAGGCTAACTTGCGCATCTTTGTCACCGCCGGTATGGAAGCAGAGCCGACGAGTAGTCTCCGTGTCTTTCCTCCTCCTCCTCCTCCCTAACGGTACACCAAAGCTTACATTTCACCAGTTCGATTCTCAGTTCTTCTTTTAAAGAAAAAAACATTCTTGTATTTCTATGTCGAATTAGATGCCATGGCGGGTAGCTTGATTGATAAGTACGTCAAGAGGTAAATTGAAATTGATCTCTAAATCTCCAATTGTGTGAGATATCTATAACTTAAAACCACTTTTTGAATAGGAAAAGACTTGATCCACTTGAAGCATATGTACCACCAGTTATTCTAGCTCAGCTACAATTCCAAGATCTTGGTAACAACTCCCTGTATTTTATTCTTCTCATCCTATATAACACTAACACTATATCTAATTTATGATGCTTGGAGAGAAAATTTTGAGCGTGGACAAGCCTGAATTTGAGGCATGTAGATCGGTACTCAGGTCTGGTCCTGCTAGCTCCTTGCGTGTAAACATTCGAGCGGTAAGTTAAAAAAGAAATGCTCTTATAATGCATCCTTGTTTTTTTTGTTTATAATTTGTGGGACTTAAACTCTCTTCAGGTTGCTCAGTACGCTTCAGATGCTGGTTATTCCCAAACCGCGTCTAATGATGTTGATCGCTGTCTAAGGTATTATTATTTCCTCTGGGATTGTTACAAGGTGTTATGCTGCAGCGAGTTGATTGTATTGTATGTTTTATGTTGGCGGTCAAAGAGCACTGGAGGAAATGGATTCGCTGTTTCTACGTGCTTCGAGGAAGGATCCAAATGCAACTGTTGAGTTGATGAAGTCACAGCTTGGAACAGCGCTAACAGCACTAGACAGGTAATCCATATATAGGGACCCCCACACAGTGGAGAGAGAATGTTTTGCTAACCGAACAACACTTGCTGTGCAGCCTTTTACAAACAGTTCCTTCTGAAGTTCTTGATAAAGGGAAAGCTATGGTTGAAGTCTACAGATCACCATCCGAAGAAGACAATGTTTTAGACTCCTCTGAGATACAGCAGCTCCAGTCAATACTGTGACTGACTTTTACTATCCAGACACAGTATCTATGATCCTATATTGTTAATCTGAATTGGTGAAATATAACATTTCATACAGGGTGCTGCTAATGTAATTGTCTCCGTATAGAAAAAGTTTTCCTTAACTGTGGTTGATAATCTTTATCCTAGATTTTGGTATCCTGTCGTTGAGGATATCTTCATATCTCAAACACAAAAGTACTTGCTTAGTCCCAAGTATTCAGCTTGTATCATGTTTAACACCAATATTGGAATTGAGTTGAGATTTGCTCGTCTTCCAATGAATCTTATATCATTATACGTACTAGTATTAAAACATTATACGTACGGTACTACAGAAGAAATGTTTCGACTTTTTCTTTTAATGAAATGTAAACTTCCTGTGTGATTTCTGAACTAATATCAATAAAAAGGGCAGGCATGTATCCAGAACATTTATTCTTTGTTTTCTCATTACTTGATAATCTTACTTCAAAATGTATCACGAAAAACAGATTCCATTCTTGTAGAATATGTTAATGTCCCAAGTTGTCACTGAAGAAGCTTGTGTTGACTACTTGGCCCCCCTATCACCTTCCTTTGTTTTCCATGCATTTTTGCACTGTTGTGTCTTTGATCCATTTGAGCTTAAAAATCAGAGTTGTACAAACAAACTAAACTTGAGTGGGTGTTGGGTGTCCGACAAAGTGGGCATTCTTGCTTCTCATTGCACCATTCCATAATGCAACTCCTGCACATGAAAGATGACCCTTTCAATATAATCAAAATGTTTTGGTATCTTTGGTTCTGTAGTTGAAGTGAATGTTTGTTGTGAAAGCAGTTTGAACCAACGGAAATTGTTTGGATTTTCAAAATATTTGAACCAATGGCATCAAGAGAGATTGAACTTGTTTGGATTTAGACATAATGGAAGGGGAAGGTTAATTACCAACAAAATACATGACCACAAGGAGTGGCTGTCGGGTGCTGACGGTTGCTTAAACAGAGAGTGCATTTCCCTACTGCCTGCGACCACAAGTACATAACAAGTGGTAACAAACTGATTTGATCATGATGAGATTAACCATACACCACAATTGATTTTTAAATTCAGAAATGCAATAGAATAGTCCCAAAACAGGATTAGTATATGACCTCGTCTTACAAGAATAAACAACTTAGGACCAGTCGAGTGGTCAACTAATCTTATCTCATATCACGAGGCTTAAACCAAATATTTCGTTTTGCTTAGTTACAATAAGATTTGTGTGCCTCTCTTCAAAAATGATCAGTATTCATACTACTAGCGATTTCAGAATAACAGAGGTTTCTAAGTTGTTTATGCTTGTTGTACCTCCGTAGCTGAAGTTGCATCGGCCCCAGACCAGTTTCCCTTTTCAGCTTCTGGAGTTATCAAATTTCCCTCTTCGTTTAAAACAGGTAACCCTCTCCCTGTAAGAACAAAACATACGATGCATCATGCACGACAAGCGATGTTACCATCTTCTCTCACATTGCTTTACTTCTGTGCCAATTTATATCATAACTTGACAACATTTTAATACTGATAATAAAATGTCAAAATCCTCCACTAGATAACCTGTATATTTGGAGCTACATTGAAAAACTAGGAATTTCAAAAATTTAATAATTAAGGACATGAAATTCAGACCTCCTGAGGTTTGATAAGATCCTATAGACGCCTGCTGAATTGAGTTTGTGATAGATGACAAGTTACTCCGACGCAAGCCTTCAGCAGCAAGGATGCACAGTTGGATTAGAAGGAAAACCCCGAGAATTTGGTATCTGCTCATCAAGAGTTACGAAAGTTCAGTTACTTAGTGATGGTAAAAGCCAACAGTTGCAGGTTGAAGAAGACATAAAAATCATCACCTAGGTCTCTGATTCAATTGCTTTCCTATGAATACATAACGAACCCCAGAGGCACGTTTCGATATATGATAATATAGACCTGAAAGAAAGAAAGATCACTAGTAAAGAACATCATAAAAAGTGTTATCTAATTTCTAAAAAAAAAATCACCTTCAAAGTAGAAGAGCATCAAATTGGCACGGAGAACCAGTTGTAACACTTCACGGGCAACAGGGAGAACCTGAATAAAAGCACACCCACTGAATAAAATACTCGGAAAGAAGAAAACAACCAAACAAGGAGAACTAAACCTGCTGGGGTATACATTACCACAGGCCATCTTCGAATAGCTCGGTGCCACAATCTCTGAAGTCTATCTTTTAACCTAGATAATACAGAAGCTGAAGTCTCCATTTGAGATGAAGACTGGATATGAGTATCATCAGACTGAGACTCATCAAAGGTAACCGCTTGTGTGGCAGCTCTTGAGCTGTAAAACAAAGTATATAAACACCATTCTGTCAGTTTCTCATACTTTGGTTGTGAAACAAAGAGTAAAGAAAGAACCTAATCCTCTCGGCGATATATGGAACTGCAGTCTGATACAGTATGAACAAAGAACGTCTAGCTGGTGTAGGAGAGAGCCCATCAGGTCCTGCAACCTAAATAAGACAGTTCTTCATCAGAACAGTCCACTTTTTTCAGAACGCAAAAAGGGTACTGTGTAAGAAGAACCTGTATAATGTCACAATATTCCTCTCCTAAAGTTTGTTGCCCTGAACCAGTCGTCAGAACAAAGTAAAGCATTTGCCCAAGAAGTTTCATCTGCTCCAGAAACCCAAAAACGTCATAAAGCTAATCTCATCGAAGCTATATATACACACAAAAGCTCGTACCTCTTTCTGGTAAGCTAAAGCAATTCTTGTACCTAGCAGCAGAAGGTGTTCATGATAAGTTTGGATAGATAAATGAAATTAAACAATTTCGGAGATATTTGGTACCGAATAAGTGTCGGAATGCGTCGCGGCAGGCTTCGTGGATGAAAGAAGCGTATTGGTCGTCTTTCTCAGCGGCTCTCATAATCTCCGGCTGAGCTGCGAGCGGGAATTGACGGATTCCACTTGAACCTGGTTCATCCAGGCCCGGACCCGAATCGCCATCACTCCTAAGCCTCACCATCCTGAGTTTCTGAGACGATATCAACTTGTTTTTCTTTTTCTTTCATATTATTCATTTCTCTACTAAATAAAAAAAAAAATTCTCTCAAATAACACTAAAATCAGTTTTTTTTTCCAAAAATTAACACACAAAATGAAAAATATTGAAAATAGTATTCATTATATTGACTCTGCAATCACCAGCCGACATTTTCCCGTATTTGGTCTCACTCACATTGTATTGGGAATCACTTCTCGGTAAGTCACCGATCCTTTCACTTCTCTAGCATAAGCGTGCTTAACCCTGGAGTTCTAAACAGATGTGTGAAGAAAAAGGTAAGTGCACTTTGGTGACATATGTAGTCAAATGAATTTTCTTAACTCTTTCCACATATACCAGAAATCGGAATGTTTATAATTCACCCCCACTCACAGAGCGCAACGTCCTCGTTACGCATCACAAGTCTCAAGACACCTCTCGGGTTAGAACCAGATGGCTAACCAACTTTGATATCACTTGTAATGCTGCGACCGCCCACGGCTAATGGAGCACCCACGCCCGCTTTCTCAGTCCGTGGGCCCCATCTCATTCCAGCGGTTGGTGCATAAATTTTCCAAGGCTCAAAATCATTGTTTACTGATCCTGCAATCACCATCCGACCTTTTCCCGTCTTTGACCTCAATCACACGATATCGCGAATCACTTCTCGATAAGTCATCCATCATTTCACTACTCCAGATTTTAGGAAAAATCTTTCAAATAGCCCTTTTAAGTTTTGTGAGAAAATAGCCTTAAAATGACTGAAATACACTTTTTTTTTTTAATTTTAAACCTCACCTCCAAACCCCCCCCCTATTACTCTAAACCAAGTCTAGATTAGTTAACTCAAGTGATATAAATGTATATTTACACCCTTAAGTAAAATTTATTTTGGTCATTTGTTCTTCTTCAAGGTTATTTTTGTGACAAAAACTTAAAAAACTATCCTATGATATTTCTCAAAGTTTTGTATCCTAAATTTTAAATTCTAAACTCTAATCCCCTAACCATGAACCCATCCCCAAAATGTAAACCTCATCTAGATTATTTATTCTTTGGGCTACAAAAATCTTTTACCTCTTAAATGAAATTTACTTTAGTTACTTTGACATTTTGAAGCTATTTTGTGATAAATTTATTTTATAAATATCATAGGAGATTCTCTTAGCCATTTAAACTTTTAGTTATTGCTAATTAAGTCATTTTTTCTTGTGTGCTAATTTTTTCATAATGTTTTTTTTTGTGTTATCTAAGTGATTTGTCTTTTAAGTTTAGGGTTTACAGATTATAGCTTAGGATTTAGTATTTAGGAGGTGAAACTATAGTTATGATGTAGTGTAATTTAATATTTTTATTGGTTAATAAATGATATTTGTATATTTTTTTTCTCGTCGAATGATATTTTCGAAACAAATTTTGAAAAAACACTGTTTTTAATTTTGCAACATCCATTTTAAAAAGATAAAGTGATAGTAGAGGTAAATTCCTCTTTGTTATTATGCAAAGGTTTTTCTCTCTCCTTCTCTCTACTAGGTGTTGGGCCCCTACGCTGTGCAAGCGCAGAGTCGTTGACGTTGTTCTTGCTCCTCAGTTTCTGCAGGTAATGCCGTGTTTGGGAAGGTTGTGTTTTGTGGGTGCCATTGAACTTCCGAGATTTGTATAGTAATAGGGTTGAGGTGGGTGATAATTGTGTTTGTTTTTGATATTTTTTTGTGTTGAGAGCGTAGTTTCATGGTGGGGTTTATTTAGTCTTGTATTTTATTTTTTCCTGAAATGTTCATTGTCCTTATCTTGGAACATATTGTATTTTTTTGTTGCCATTATAATTGACTGTGCATAATGCAATATGTCCATACACTTTCGTTAAGAAATCGTCATCTGGCTTTGTGATCATTGTTGTATATGTAGATGACCTGAATATTATTGAAACTCAAAATGAGGTTGATGATGCACAAACTAATATGAATGAAGAATCTGAAATGAAATCTCTCAGCAAGACAAAGTTTTATCTTGGGCTCTAGATAGAACATTTCCGAGAAGCAATATTTGTGCATCAAATTATATGAAAATGTTATTAAAATGATTTTATATGAACAAAGCGAATCCTTTGAGTACTCCTATGGTAAATAGATCTCTTGATGTAGAGAAAGATCTTTTTAGACCCTGTGAAGATAACAAAGAGGTATTAGGGCCTGAAGTACCTTATATGAGCGCTATTGGTGGGCTTTTATATCTTACAAAGTGTACTATACCTGATATTGCTTTTGCTACTAACCTGCTTGCAAGATATATTTTTGCTCCTATTCGCAGTCATTGGAACGAAATAAAGCATATATTATGTTACCTTCAAGGTACAATACTTAAGGTTAAATTTATATTACAAAACATGAGTTTGGTATGGTTGGTTTTGCAGATGCGGGATACTTATCAGATCCTCATAAAGCTCGGTCGCAAACCGACTATGTTTTTACAATTGGTGGAACCACAATCTCTTGGCGTTCCTAGAAATAAACTCTGGTTACGACTTCATCAATTCATGCAGAAACTATAGCGCTTCATGAAGCATATCGATAATGTGTATGACTTAGGTCAATAAGTCATCACATACAAGAGTCAAGTGGAATATAAATTAAGAAAGAGCCAAAAAAAGTTTTTGAAGACAATTCAGCTTATGTCGCTCAACTCAAAGAATGTTATATAACGAGCGATAGAACAAAGCACATCTCTCCACGATTTTTCTCGTACATACGGGATCTTGAGAACAGTCAAGAAGTGGACATTGAGTATGTACGGTCATGTGATAATGCAAGTGACTTGTTCACAAAATCTCTTCTCACTACAACATTCCGAACACGTCTACGGTATCGAAATGCAGCATTTGCGTGACCAATGAAGAAAAATCTATGTCCATTATTATTAGAGAGAGATTACGTTATTGTACTATTTTCCTCGTCATGGTTTTTATCACTTTGAGTTCTTCCATATTAGGCTTTTAACGAGACAATGCGTAATACAAGATAAATAATAAAAGGAGAGTATTAGAAATTGTGATTATTCACCTCATATTACACATGTCTCCCTTTTACCAATTGTGTCACCATACACTTGTCTTATTATCCGTAAAATCAAGATGACTAGGCATCATTCTCTTGTACTATATATATATATATATATGGAAAGTAAAAGAAGAGAATGAAGATATAAGACCAAATACAAAACTTCATTGTCATCTATCTCGTTACCCTCTCCAAACACATAAATAATAAATATTATACTAATAATTATCTAGGGGGTTTTGTAAAAGTGACTCAAAATTTGAACTCAAATGCAAAACTAACACATCATTTTTTTGGAACTTTCATTTGCCTTATTCGAGTCAACTTCTCCTGTACCCCTATTTTTTTAGAGGTAATCTCCTATGGGCTCGCGTGATCTCTTATACCCCTATTTCATAATTCTTTTTTTATCAAAACCTAAACCCCCAAATTAATCCTATCCGGTGTTCAAAACTAAACCCTAACCCCCCCCCAATGGATGGGTGAACCCATGGGCAAATATTTAATTCTATAGGTTTCAAATTCGAAAAAATATTTTAAAATCGTTTTTAATCATATTTTGATGATTTCGTGAAAATATGGAAAAAAGGTTTTTGATTTTTGAAATATTTTTATCAAATTTTATAAATCAAATAAAAATATTCACGTTTCAATTTTAATTTTATGTTTTTTCGTTTGACATATAAATTAAAAGAAGAAATGAGTCCTAGAGAGATTAGAAGTTGAGATTTAGGGGTATGAGAGGAATTGACTCGCCTTATTCACCCTAGATTTTTGAGTTATTCACAAAAATGCCATTACTTTTTTTTTTAAATGAGTGTTTTACTTTATCATCCTCATTTTCCTCAAGTATTTACAATATTCTCATTGTAATCAATACATCAGCCACCATGAACAACCAATTTGAAGCTCTTAATGCACAAAAAAATCGATTTTTCTCTTCCTTTCTCATTTGTTATTCACACAAACCATATCTCTTCCACTTTCTCTCAAAATTCATCCAAAAAATTCAAGATTTTGATTTCAAAATTTGTAAGCTTCATAGAGACATTGAAAATCATGATTCTTGGTCGTTAATGAGTTGGTGGCATTCTTGGTGAAGTTCTATGAGTTTAGAGAAGCTAAACAAGTCATCTCACGGGTTCAAGATATGAAATTGATTTTTTCAGATTTGTTCGTAAGAAGACTTCTCTAGAAATTTTCTCCTACGAGAAAACTTCTAGAGAAGTCTTCTGGTCAATGCATAGGTTAGTTTTGCAATTGAACTTTTCTGTTTTTTTTGTATAAGACTTCCCTAGAAGTCTTCTACCTTTTCTTTGTTAGCAAAAAAAAACAAGGAAAACCGAGAAGACTCCTAGGGAAGTCTTCTCGGATAAACAGGTTAATTTTGCAATTGACCAAAATTTGTCAGAAATTTGACTTTGTATAGAAGATTTCCAAGAAGTCTTCTCTAGGAAGACTTTTAGGAAATTATTCTTTACTGTTTAATGAAGTCTTATCACTGTCACAAGAAGTCTGCGTGGGTTTACTTTGCAATTGAAAATTAATACTAAAAAAAATATTATTTAAGAGAAGAGAAGTCTTCTCTGGAAAAGTCAAATATAATCAATTACAAAGTAACTGAGGAAGACTTCTTGAGACGCTAAGAAGACTTCTTGAGACACTAAGAAGACTTCTTGAGATGCTAAGAAGACTTCTTGAGACGCTAAGAAGATTTCATGTGAACGTAAGAAGACTTCTAAAGAAGTCGTCTATAAAAAGTTCAATTTTTGACAAACTTTGGTCAATTGCAAAACTAACATTTTTTGCATTAAAATACTTCTAGATTTTCAAAAAAAATCAAATTCAAAAGTAAGCCAATATTTACAAAGGAAGACTTCTCAAGATGTTTTATGTAGAGTAGACTTCTTAAGAAGTCTTCCTTCATATATTTGTAATTGCAAAAATGACCTAAACAGAAGACTTCATAAGAAGTCATCTCTTAGAAAACTTCCTAAGAAGTCTTCTGTGAGAAGATTTCCTAAGAAGTCTGCTACGTCAATTTTTATTAACTTCAATTTTCTCAAAACGTTAAATAAATTTTGTTTTTTTTTCTTGTTAATTCATGTGTATTAGTCAATATTAAATTTCTTGAGTGAAATTCATAACTTAACTGGTGACAATTGTGAGGTTACAAACATTCATGATTATTAATGTTTCTAGCTAAACTAAGAA
This sequence comes from Moricandia arvensis, assembly GCA_905132765.1. Classification (NCBI taxonomy): domain Eukaryota; kingdom Viridiplantae; phylum Streptophyta; class Magnoliopsida; order Brassicales; family Brassicaceae; genus Moricandia; species Moricandia arvensis. The sequence continues at coordinate 50,794 of CAJHQP010002871.1, read as the reverse complement.
GACTTACAAGGAAGTCTTCTACGTTCGTTTTTATAAAATTTGTTAAGTAACTAAAATATATATTTTCTAAATTTCAAAAGTGTTAAGTAACTTCAACAATATCAAGTCATGTTAGTTTAATGTGCCTTCTTATATACTAAGATGTACTTTTTAATTTTATGAAATTTCAACTTAAAATTTAAGTTTCCCGCTTAAATTTTCATTTCCTGGTAAATTTTCTGCTTCCGAGAGAAGATTTAACTTTTCTAGTGAGACTTATGTATTTTTTGATCTTTGGTGAATTTGACTAGATTTTCTTGAGAAGTCTTTTCTCTTAGTTTGTAATAAATTTGACTAAATTTAAACATTTTATGTTGTTTTGGATAGTATGGTTAAAATAATTTTTGTTATGAATTTCAAATAATGTCAAACACTTTTGAAAAATAAAATAAAATATTGTAGACATCAACATATTTACAAATTATTTTCATTAACATCTTTTCAAATTTACAAAATAATACATAATTAAAAGAGTACACATGATAATCATTAACACATACCATAAACAAAAGAATTACAAAATAATCATTAACATCTTTCATGGGAGGAAGACTTGCAGAAGTCTTCTAGAAGTCTTCCATGAGTCTTCATGAGAGACTTTTGGAAGACTTCTAGAAGAATTCTGGAAGACTTGTGGAAGACTTTCATAAATCTTCCACGAAGTCTTCTAGAAGTCTTCCACAAGTCTTCTTGAAGTCTTCCACGGAGTCTTCTAGGAAGGCTTCTAAAATTTAACGGGGAAGTCTTCTAGAAGTCTTCCACGAGTCCTCTGAAGTCTTCTAGGATTCTTCTAGAAGTCATCCAGATGTCTTTCAAAGTCTTCCGAAGTCTTTCTAAGTATTCTCTTTTTTCTCCTTCATACCAAAAAGAAAATACAAGATTCTTAACCAAATAATATATCAAAAATAAAAGAGGAATAAAAAAGGTCAAACCTTTAAACTTGTTAATGTCTCTAGAAGTTTCACCTACATAAAATATTGTGTTATCTTCTTCTCCTTCATGCCAAAAAGAAGAGGATGGACTTTTAACCATTGAACACTATCATAAACACAAAATAGGAATAAAAAAGGTCATACATTTAACCTTGTTACAGTAAGGTGAATATATAATTTTTTAGAATCTAACATATAAAACACACCAAAAATACATATTCAATATTTATGGATCTACCTTTAAAAGAGTGAAAAATGAGAACCATGTAATGAAAAATCTGCAAAAAACAAGATAAATTAGTGAGAATACATAAGAGAAAAATGAGAAATGAATATAAAGTTAGGTGTTTTCAAGTCTAAAGAGATTAGAGAGAGGTTGGAGAGTTTTAGAGTGAGAAACATTACATTTTTGTTGCAGCCATTTGAGAGAAAGAAAGAGAATGTGTAAATTTTCTTTATATATGGAGACAAAAATCTCAATTAGGTTAAATATTTTTGATATAGAGACTTTCCGAGAAGTCTTCTAAGAGAAGACTTCCCAAATTATGAAGTCTTCTAAAAGCCTATAATCTAATACATGAGAAGACTTCTGGAAGACTTGTGGAAGACTTGTGTCCAAAGTCCATTTTACTGATCTTAAATTTTTTTTTTCATAACATAATTTTGATCTATAGATAAATGTTATTGTGTTATAAACCTTTCGTTGTTATGTGGAAATGTTGTAGTCATATATTCGTGCTATATTTTTTTTGAAAATTAATTATATTTATCGAATGTGATAAGCTTCCAAACTTTCGCTTGAGAGATATATTGTCAATGAGTTGTTATATATATGCAACAATTCTAATGAATAGACTGTTAATGGTATGTATGTTGATAGACATGACAGTCTTCTGCAGCGTTTTGTTAAAACTAGTGTTAGATTCGATAATGCTACAAATAATTATTCAAGAAATATTGTTATACATGAAATGATGTCTAATTATTATTTTAAGGTGTTCTTTCAAAATGCAAGAAACGGGTTGTGATTTCATTTTTCGTTCTTTACTCGTGTTTGCCAATGCTTTAATGATGGTAATATATATGCTATTTTTATTATTTCATTTATTAGATCTTGTTACTTTTCTAAAAAATGTTTTATTATGTATTAGATGTTTCGAGCTTCAAAACAAAAAAGAAAAAAAATCAAACAATAGTGCAAATGGACATTTTAGTTTTTTTTTTTTTTTGTTTTTTCTTTGTTAATTTTGAAATATAAGTTTTTGTAGATTCACGAAATTATTATATATTTGTAAAAAAATTATAGGTGTTAATATTTTTTATGGGTTAAAAATGAAATATTGATTAAAATATATTTATGGATTATATATCTTTGCTAATTGATTTAGTTTAAATGTTAAAAAAATGAAAAAGTTAGAATAATTAATTAAATTCATAAAAATAGAATTATGTTTAAAATTTTATGGTAAAAAATGAAATACTTATTGAATATAGATTTATGGGTTATTTTGCATTTTGTAATTGATTTGGTTTAAATGCTAAATAAATGAAACTTTAAGACAATTAGTTAAAATTTTAAAAATTATGCTTATGTGTCCAAATTTTAGATACCTCTTGATGATGTGGCTTAAGGAGAAGAGACTTTGTTCTCCTTTATATATATAGATTTGTAAAAACTAATAGGTGTTAATATTTTATTGGTTAAAAATGAAATATAGATTAAATAGATTTATGGATTATATATGTTGCTAATTGATTTAGTTAAATGATAAAAAGATGAAAATTTTGAAAAAGTAATTAAATTTTAAAAAATAGAATTACGTTTAAAATATTATGGGTGAAATTAAATATTGATGAATATAGATTTATGGGGCCATTTTGCATTTTTAATTGATTTGATTTAAATGCTAAATAAATTAAAACTTTAAAACAATTAGTTAAAATTAAAAATTGTACTTATGTGTCCAATTTTTAGATAATCTCTGATGAAGTGGCTTACAGAAAAGGAACTTTGTTCTCCTTTATATATATATATATATGTTCATAAACCTAAACCAATGACTATGATGACTCATTCTACATTAAATCATCTCTAGCTTGAAAATTAATTCATTTTTGTTGATATAAATTTACATCATCTACAAATGTTTGTGGTTACATGATTTCTATTCTCATATAAAAGAAAATATCAGATTCTTAACCAAAGAATACTATCAAAAATAAAAGAAGAATAAAAAAGGTCAAACCTTTTAAACTTGTTAAGGCCTCTAGAAGTTTCACCTACATAAAATATTGTGTTATCTTCTCCTCCTTCATACCAAAAAGAAAAGGATGACCTTTTAACCATTGAACACTATCACAAACACAAATAGGAATAAAAAAGGTCATACATTTAACCCTTGTTACAGTAAGTTGAATATACAACTTTTTAGAATCTGACATATAAAACACACCAAAAATACATTATTCAAAATTTATAGATCTACCTTTAAAGGAGTGAAATGTGAAACCATGGTAATAAAAAATCTGCAAAAAACAAGATAAATTAGTGAGCAATACATAAGAGAAAAATAAGAAATGAATATAAAGTTAGGTGTTTTCAAGTCTAAAGAGATTAGAGAGAGGTTGGAGAGTTTAGAGTGAGAAACATTACATTTTTGTTGCAGCATTTGAGAGGAAGAAAGAGAATGTGTAAATTTTCTTTATATATGGAGACAAAAATCTCAATTGGGTTAAATATTTTCGATATAGAAGACTTCCGATAAGTCTTCTAAGAGAAGACTTCCCAAATTATGAAGTCTTCTGGAAGTCTTCTAAAACCCTATAATTTAATACATGAGAAGACTTCTGGAAGATTTCACATTAGGCAGAAAACACATATCATCTTATTTTGAGAAGTCTTCTCGGAGTCTTTCGGGAAGTCTTCCATGAGTTTAGAAGACTTCCAGAAAAGTCTTCTGAAACCCTAAAATCAATTAACTAAGCAAAAACACTTCCTTAAACATAAACAAAACTTAGAAAGTGTTTAAAACATCTTATTAGAGAATCACTAATACATATTCGTCAAATTCAAAAATAAAAAGTTAAAAAATAAGATTTTCAAATCTACCCTAAAACTACCTAGAATATTATAACATATGTTCCTAAAACCTAAACCAATGACTATGATGACTCATTCTACTTTAAATCATCTAGATTGAAAATAATTCAATTTTAGTTGATATAAATTTACATCATCTACAATGTTTGTGGTTACATGATTTCTATTTCCCCCCCCCCCCATTATAAATATTTTTTATAAATTATTTTTAAGAATTTATTGTTTGAGAAGACTTTAGAGAAGTTCTTTCGTAGAAGACTTAGAGAAGACTTCTGGAGACTTTTGGCAAGATTTCGCCATTAGGCGAGAATTTGAATTTCACTGAAATTCAAGCCGGGAAAATTATAGCGTTTTCTGTGAAGTCTTCCATGAAGTCTTTTACTGCATTATATGTTAGAAGACTTCCCGTAAAGTCTTTTGGAAGTCTTCCGAAACCCTAAAATCAATTAACTAAGAAAAAACACTTTCCTAAACATAAAAGAAACTTAGAAAGTGTTTAAAAATCATCTTATTAGAGGATCACTGACACATATTCGTCAATTCAGAAAATAAAAAGTGAAAAAGATAAGATTTCAAAATTTACCCCTATACACCTACAATCTATAGCATATGTTACTAAAACCTAAAACCAATGACTATCATAACTCATTCTACATTAAATCGTATAGGTGTAAAATATTTTAATTTTAATTGATATAAATTTACATCATTTAAAAATGTTTGTGGTTACATGATTTCTATTTTTCCCAATATAATTTTTTTTTATAAATTTTATAAATTATTTTTAAAATTTATTGTTTGAGAAAATTTCTAGAGAAGTTTTCTGCAGAGAAGATTTCTCTCGAATTATTCTCACAGCGAAAATGTTATTATGGTAAAATTGAATACAATTTTTTGTTTACTCATAAGGAATTTGTTGTATTTTTCAATAGTCTTTTGGGTTACTTTTGCATTTGATTGAATTTTGGGTACACTTTGCATTTGAAAATCAAGTTTTGGATCATTTAGAAATTTCCCCCAATTATCTAATCTATTTATATTATTCTTTACCTAGTAAGTCACAATAATTTGATTATTTTTCTTAGTATTAGTAGAAATCATACATTTCGGATCGATTCTTTGTTTTTCTTTTGTCAAATGATCATTTTTTTTAATATTAGGTAAAAGACATGCGCTAAGATGCGAGATCAAATAATACTAATATGATTCTATATATAGATTTATTAGGTAATCATAATAAATATTTACAGAATACTAAATTAGCATAATTATCAATATATATATATATATATATATATATATATATATTATTATATATATATATATATATAAAGTAGATTTTTTCTCAAATAGAGTAATAACAACTTGACACATATCTTTTTCTTTAATACATTGTGTTTCGTTTTATGGGCTCTACGAAAACAATTTGTGGACTTTAGCGTTTTTAATCATCAAATCTAGTGTATCGTCTTCACCAATGTCGACACCAAATCTAGGGTTCATGTTCTTCTTAGATTCTCGGACACCAACAATGTTTGACACAACAATGGAGTTTCAACTGATGGAGTTTGATATGCTCTTACTGGATGAGAGTTATTATGCTCTTAATTATTTCATAGTTAGATTAAAACTATTCCACCGTAGTTGTTTGAACGAGTTTTCACGGAGAGAACAAAACTCGTCGGTGGGTTGGTCACAAAGTCTTTTCTTTTATGATGTAAACGAAAGAGAAGAAGTACAAGAGTAAGAGAGATGTCCAAAGACTATGAGAGAAATCAAACCTAGTTCTTGCCTCTGTCCTCGTGTGCCCTTGTGTTTCTTCACTCTCTTCTCCTTTATACTCTTCCACGAGTACCCCTAGGTCAACTTCATTTTAATGGGCCATTGCTAGTCGGGCGAATGGTAGGCCGATGAAATGCTGCCCAAGCCGAACTTCCCTGGGTTGCTTCAACGAGTCAGTCATTGGTCGCCATTAGCCAGCTAAAAGCAGTCAACAGCCGAACCGAACGTTTTTAGCCGCGAGCCAAACTTGGCGACTAAGTCATGATGGGCTGGGCGGCTATTTCGTGGGCCGTGGGAAAGTAATCCTCTTCCTACAATAAGTTCCCTCAGTTCACTGGTGTTGGTGTCACTTGCCCTAGTGATTTATGTCTGGTTCGGGAATTGTCGGTCTGGCTTGTCTGGATTTCCTCGTGCGTTTGCCAACTACCTCCGCGAATCAACTTGTCCCTTGTCGAACTGGGTCAAGAGCGTTTGGTTTGACGCCCATTTGATGTTGGGCGCGGATCCCTCGGAAGCGTTAGGTCCAGGAGCGAGTCTTGTCCGTTCGTTTTATGTCGCTCTGGAGAGAGAGAGAGAGAGGTGTTTGGCGGAGCGCCTTTTCGTTTGGATGAGGTTTAGTCGGCTCACTTTTGGTGTTTTCTCGTCTTCTCCTCTCCTTTGGAAGCCGAATGGACGCAGGAAGGATGGGAAATTTTCCGGATCTTAGGCCCATTTGCGTCGGAGTCGAAGGACGGCGAGGTTGGAGGCTTTTTACGGCCATTTAGGCCTTGATAGACCTAGTTACTGCACTCGGGGGGGGGATGCGATTTCTCCCTTTTATAATATAGACTCTGCTCGATCACTCTTCTCATTCTTCTCTACATATTAAGGTACTTTTTCTCTCTATCTCTCTGCTTCCTCTCTCTAGATCTTGTTGTAGATTACATAGTGTTTTCGCCAATAGTTTATGTTCGTCGAGGAAGAAACTGTCCCGGAATAAGAAGGGTAAGGCGGTCGCTTCCGCCTCGGATTCCGCAGATGGAGTCGAAATTGGAAGCAAGTTCTTGACGATTTCAGCCTTATCCATCGTGACATGATGATGGACACGACAAACATGAGCCTGTCTCAGAGGATCCTAGTCGCCGAAGCAGAAAGACTCTTCATGGCTGAAGGCGATGACGACAAAGCGATGGATGTGACTGATACATCCGCGATTCAGATGGTTGTGCGGCTTGTCCGATTTTGTCCCGACGCGCTACTGCCCAGGTGAAGTTTTTGTCGAACTCCTGGCGATAGCCCCGAGCTGCTCCATTTTGAAGAAGTGGAAGGGCAGTGTTGGAAAAATGTGCAGGATACTCGTTGTACAATTGTAGCGTGAAGAAATTGTTGAGGGACTGCAAACGCCGAAGGTGTGACATTTCTTATCCCCACATATACTTAGAGGCCCTGGTTGCCACCGGTGGGATAATAGTGTGTGTACGAGTCGTACTTTCAGAAGGATACCAAACTGTGGTTTCTCATTCCCCCGTCTGATTACGTCGTATGCGTTTCGTCGGGACGTGGCCATCTGCCAATTTCTAAACGGTTTTTTTCGTATAGCAGCGGTTTCCCTGATGGTGATGGCAGCAAAAATCAATGTGTCGATGAGCGTTCGGACGTTCGAGGAGCTATGCTTTGTGAAGCCCATGCCAAACGGGATGTACTCTGTGAAGATTCATCCGAATTACAATGTGATCACTGGTCACCCAAATAAGACTCCGGACTGGCAGTGATATTACTTCTACGTTAAGTTTGATGAGTATTCGTTTGAAAGAGCCGCCAAGTGGTAAATTTCGGGTTCTGTGGAACTGGCGCATTGGTAGATAGATTCCAACCGCGACTAGATGATTTTTTTTATCAGTTATTCTAACACCCCTTTTTTTGCGCAGTCAACCATCCGAATATGATCGACAAACATTAGCGAGGAGAGGATCCGTCGGGCTATAGATCGTATCTCGAGAGGTAAATTATCTTCAATTCTTTGTTTTGCTTTGTTTTCCGGTAAGTCCCGACTTATCGATTGGCGTCTCGTATAGGTGACTGGGCTTCTGATCTCCTTGCCAAATTTGGTATTGGAAAGAAACGGTTAGCACTTTTCTCGAAGGGAGAGCAACAACAAGTAAAGTTAACACGAGAGATGAAGATGCTGGCCAGATATTTCTGCCGTCGTTGAGGATCGGCTGGGTGCTTCTTAGATGGCTACCAACTTCATGAACTTGTTGGACCGAATGGGGCTGGACGGAACGGATCCGTCAGATCATATGCCGCAGATGCTTTCCAAGAGAACATGTAGTGAGCCTTCTCGCACAGAGGTCCGACCTGAAGGTGTGGCTCCTAAACGACCAAAAGGGGCGAAAAGAGAGTTTCGCGGTGATTCTTCTGTCGGGGGGCGGATCGGAGAGCGAGTGTGGTGCTTCCGAGCGCGTTCAGGTGGAAGAGTCGAGAAGGAAGAAAAGGAAGAAGAAGAAGAAGTCTGCCAGGTAGGAACCTGAGATTGATGCGGCCGACGCCCAGGCTCGGGGCGAGGTCTCAGGTGCGGACGCATGAGGGAATTCTTCGACTCTAGAGGAGGACAAAGCGACAAAGGTTTCACCGTGTCAGCGGGAAGGCGCCTCTTCCAAGAGAGAAACCGTGCATCTCAAGAGAAAGAAGGGAAAAGCACCTGGGGTGGACACGAATCTGCCTACCGCTCACGAGTCATTGCCGAAGACGGATCTAGTGACACCTGATGGGCATGGGGGGAAGTGTTACTCGGAGGCCCATGATTTTGTTTCCTGACCGGGTTACTTTCTCGTACGAAGCTGACGTACCGTTGATCTACAACGGTTTGGAGTGCGCCAACCTGGTTTGGCAGATCAGAGGCAGTCCGGATCGTCTGCCGGACATCAACTCCCTAGTGTTTGGGGATGCTTATGTCGATGCAGCTCGCAACCAGTTACTGATAACTTTTTCTGTTCTTTGAGCTAATCGTGTTAGTTTTGCTCTAGATACTCATACCAAGGCGATCCTCCTTTTGCAAGCCGACGACAGCATGAATTTCTTGGTGAGAAATATTACTCCGAGCTAAAAGCGACATTCGCTCAGCTAGGAAGGGCCGAGGAGAAGGTTCGGGCCAAGAAGAGGCGCATTGTCTCTCTGAAAAGGAGACGAGGATCGCCCTTGAGGAAGTTGCTCGAGAGCAAGACGACGCAGTTAGTCGGGGCACAACTCTGGAGAAAGAGGCGCATGATCTCGCGCATGAACTCAAAGTGGTGAAGACCGCGATGGAAGATACCCGGGATGAGAACACTGTTTTGAAAGTTGACGTGGAGGTGCTGAAGCGAGAGAAAGATGAAGCCGACGAAAAGATACGCGAGAGAGATTGTGTGTCTCAGGGATTCCCGAAGCTTCGAGGTCTCACGCGAGCAAATGAGGGTTGAGACCGCCATGATTTCCAAGTGTAATCGTCGGTTTGACAGGAACCGCGATCGGCATTCACGCTATGACGCTTATGATACTGTGAGATGCTTCTATTGTCAGGCGTTCAGAACGAGGAAGTGTCTGCAGATGATCAAGAGGAGGGATGTCGACATCCCGTAGGAAACTGTGGACTTTTTTGCCGGAGAGGTGGAAAGGTTCAAGGCAGAGGTGACCCATTTGGAAGTTGGAGTCATACCAGAGTCTGACCTGTCGCTTTCTCCCCTAGTGCTTGAATCGCCGTTCGCGAATAAGGAGCTTCTTTCTGGATAGATCCATTTGGGGTCCAACACTGGTCTGATCGACCGCATGATGGTTGTGGTTCTTAAGACCCCAAATCGTTCTTCCAGGGAACAGCTAGAGGAACCGTTACTCGCCCCTAGTGCGTCGCAACCGATGGAGGCGACGCCTGAAGCCGAGGTCTCTGATACTTCAGGGAACGGAGGTGACTCGGGCTTAGGGTTGAGCGAAGGGTCGATCAAGCCGTTGGAGAGCAACAAGGCTAGGCCCCTAAACGAGGAGTTGGAGGAGATCGAGGGCTTTGGCGTCCTTGAACGCAGTGGCGACGGCGCCGAAGGATCCCTCCGAACCGGGTGGTCGGATTGAAGAGGGGAATTCCAACTAAGCTCGCGGCTTGGGAGCGCACTACCGTTTAACGTCTGCTGGATTTTCATTTTTCCCCTCTTTTTTGTCGCTTCTGTATTTCGCAAACCTTGTTGTACATTGTGACTTATTTGTTTTATAAAGATTAACGTTATCAACTGATTGTTTCATCGGCCCCGAGGTCCCTTCCTGTTTTGTCCGTCTCCCATAATAGTTTTTGTTATTTTTACTCCTGGAATTGTGGAGCTGTCGTTCTTGGTTCCACTTATCGACAATCGATTCGAGATATTTCAAGCTTTCCGAATTGTAAGACTTCCGACTCGCGTGCTCCCACTTGAAATAGTTCATGTAATAGTTCGTCGATAAGGGCTATTGAGACGCCCTAGCCAAGACTTCTGACTACAGGGGTACATAATCAACAACGGTTCCTATTTCGCGTTAAAGTAATTCTCCGGTTCGTGGTTGGCTAGACCTGCCCGGAGATTACTAACGGATGTGGGAATTGTTGATTAAACCGAAATTTGAGATTGACGCGGTTGAGGCCCTTGGATACATGTCTGATCGGGGCGTATCTGTTTTCCAGGCACGAGTACTGGTACGTTATCCAGAGCCTGGTACGTTTCGTACAGCTTGGCCGTCAGCATCGTTACATGGGGATGAGAAACGACTTTGAGTAAAAGCGTTCTTTCTGAGCTGCGTTTGCTCGTCCTACCCTGAAGCGGCTAGTTGGTTTGGTTGTGGTTGGACCCTGATGGGCTGCCTACGTACCCCGAGGTATCAAGCCAATCGTAGTTCATTTTTGTCGGGTAAAAAGTGGCCTTTCCCGCGGATTTACTTGATTTTTTTTTTGTTGGAACTCGGCATGATTTAATCGTAATACTTTTTGAGGTTTTTTCGAGTTCCAGACACGTGGCACGATATCCGCCTTTTGATGTTTCCATCGATACACGCCGGGTTGGACGATTTTCGGTGATTTTGGTAGGGGCTTTCCCATTTCGTTCCTAGTTGCCTTGCTTTCCACTCCTTGGTATTTTTGAACACTTTTCGCAATGAACTAAATCGCTGAGACCTGGAGGGGACGTGATTTAATGCGTTTGTTTGTAGTAACTCTCTATCTGATGCTGATAGTTTTGGATTCGTAGGAGAGCATGGTCTCACCTTTCTTCGATCTGATCCAAGCGTCCATCAGCATGTCAGGATTGAGAGTATCGAGGTGTGGAATTTTTCCGCGCCTCAAGGCTCGTGAAGTTTACTTCGGCATGCACCATTGCTTCTGGTCGCACCTTGGGAAAAAGGGGTGGCTTTTGTCGCACCTTGGGGTGTTGTCCGATGCGACCACAGAACTCTGTCGTGTTCATCGGCCCAGGCTCCTTTCTTTAAGTCGAGGCATTTTTTTGATGCCATCGATGATCAGTTTGTTCGAAGATTTGGCCTGGCCATTACCTTGCGGGTATCGGGGTGTCGAGGAACTGAGGCGGATCTGCCATCTGTTCGCAGAAATCTTGAAATTACCGACATGAAACTGAGTGCATTGTCAGTGACAATTTCGTATGGTAAGCCGTGTCGAAAAAATGAGATTTTTTTCCATCGCATTTTCTGGACTTTCCTTGTTGGTGACTTGGACAAAGGACTTTGCTTCTATCCATTTCGTGAAGTAATCGGTTAGGACTAGGACAAATCGCCTTTGTCGGGAACTCAAGAGGGGGCCTATGATATCCATCCCCCATCGCATGAACGGGTAAGGAGTGGTGGTGGTCCGTAGCAGTTCGGTCGGGCGATGGATGCTTGGGAGCATGTCGTTGACACATGTCACAACGCCGTGCCGTACTCTTCACAATCAGTGTTCATCTTTGGCCAGTAGAAACCAAGGCTCTTAACCTTGAGGGCTAGGGATCTTCCTCCTGAATGATTACCGGCAGCACCATCGTGTGTTTCTGCCATTACGAGCCGGATTGCATCACCGGCGATGCATTTGCAGCAATACCTTGTTAGCGGTCCATCGGTGTAACTCGCCATCGATGACGACGTAATGCGTGCTACGTGCTTTGAGTCGTCTAGCTGCCCATTTTTATGCAGGCAATGAGTTATGCGCAAGGTAATCGATGAACTCGGTTCTCCCAGTCGAGACTTGGTTGTTCCTAGATTTTGCTTGGTATCTGCGGTTGTGTTCGTCATTTTGCGAGCTTCAGCGATTGAGGCGACCAGGAGATGCACTTCTATGGACAAGTCGATACTCGCGTTTCTTCTTCACGCTGATCGGGATTGGTCAGCTTGACGTGGTCGCGGAGTTTGCTTCCTAAGGCGGCGAGGGCGTCGACGCACATGTTTTCCCCTCGGGGAACTTTTGTAAGCTCTAAGAACTCAAAATCGTTAGGCGAGTGACTGGACCACTTTGAGGTAGGCATCCATTCGCTGGTTACGCGCGTCATAATCGCCAATGAATTGGCTTGTGACGAGTTGAGAGTTGCATTAGGCTCTTAGTCGCTTGGATTTGAAGGCTTTAGCGAGTCGAAGTCCGGCGATGAGGGATTCATACTCGACTTCGTTATTAGAGGCCAGCGAAACCGAATGTAAAAGATTGTCTGATCAGCTCCCTAGTGGAGGATTGAAGCTGCCACCCTGCTCAAGATCCTTTGTTAGTGGAAGAGCCCATCGACCATGAAAAATCCAGTTGTTGCTTGGGAGGGTGAGGTCTTGTTCGAGCTCTGGTGGTAGCTCGATTATATAGTCGGCCCAACACTTGGAAATTTTGCAGCGGTTTGATTTTTGTAGAGGCATGTCATACTTACGGAGCTCAATTCGCCCATTTAGATAGACGACCGGATCGGTTGGTGTTCTGCATAACCGTACGGAGCGGCTGATTCGTGAGTACTTCAATCGAATGAGACTGGAAGTACGGCCGGAGTTTCCTTGCGGAGATGACAACAGCGAGGGCCATTTTCTCCAAGGTGGGATAACGAGTTTCAGGATCAGTCATACGCTTACTCGTGTAAAAAGATAGGTCGTTGTTCGCCGCTGGTCGTCTCGAACGAGGATGCTTATAACGGCTGTTGAAGAGACATCGACGTAAAAGCGCAAGGGTATTTTCCATTCTTGGGTTTAGATAGTACGGGGGGGGGGGGGGGAAGTCAAGCATTGTTTCAGCTAAGTGAACGCCTCCTCGCATCTCTCAATCCCAGATGAATTTCTTGTTCCCGCCTTATATAGATCGTAGAATGGAAGGCACTTATCAAGTCGATCGCGGATATGAATTGGTTTTAGCGCTGCAATCCTGCAGTTAATATTTGAACTTCCTTACTATTCTTCGGGATGCGGAAGATCGAGTATAGCAGAGATATGTTTGGGGTTTAGCTTCGATTCCCCTCTGTGTTACAATATAGCCAAGGAATTCCTCCGACATTACGCCGAAGGTGCATTTAGCGGCTTTCAGTTTCATGCCGTATTCGTTGAGCGTTTTGAAGCAGCCCTTCAGGTGTTCCAGGTGATCTGCCGCGTGAAGGATTTACCAGCATATTCGTCGATATAACACTTCCATCGAAGTTCCCAATCTGTCGGCGAACATTCTGTTCATAAGCCGTTGATAGGTTGCGCCGGCGTTCTTCAGCCTGAAGGGCATAACTTTGTAATAGTATATCCCCCTATCAGTGATAAAATGCTGTTTTATCGCGATCAATCCGGGTGCATCATTATGTAGCCGGAGAAGGCGTCCATGAAAGTAAGGAGCTCATTTCCGGCTGTTGATTTGACGAGTCTGTCGATATAGGGAAGCGAGTAACTATCCTTGGGGCAGGCCTTATTAAGGTCGGTAAAGTCGAAACAAACACGCCATTTGCCGTTCTTTTTTTTACCACGACGGGGTTTGCCAGCCATTCAGGATATTGGACCTCGGTGATCGAGCCGACTGTGAGTAGTCGTTCCACTTCTATCGTTTACCGCTTTTGACCGTTTTGGACCGAGTTTTCTTTTTTTTTTGTCGATCGGTTTAAAGGTAGGATCTGCATTCAGCATCGTGCGTAATGACAGCTGGGTCAATGCCCGCAATGTCTGCAGTTGTCCAGGCGAAAGTAGAGGAATTTCGTTTGAGGAATTCGACAATCTGCCCTTGTAAGTCGTCGGGGAGGTAGGTACGCGATCTTGATGACTTTGCTTAGGTCGCTATCCGTCGATGGTTATATCTGAAATCTCTTCTTTTTGCGGGTAAGATTTGGTTGGTTTGTGTTCACCGGCCGGTTTGTCGGGAGATCGAGTTGATGTGGGACATCGATCGTTGAAGTTTGACAGTAGCGATCAAGAGGTCCCCTTGCAGCTTGCTTGTCTCCTTGCAACGTATGAATTTGTCCATCCGGTCCAGGGAATTTTATACATTGATGGTACAGTTGACGTGACTGCCTTTCATTGAATGTTCCCAATGGGTTTCGCGAGAATGACGTTGTATGGGGCCTCCTTGTTTATAAACAAATTTATGTACGGAGAAATGTCGCATGCGCATACACAGGTAGGGTGTATTGTTCATGATCATTAAACTCGAAGGACTCCATTAAAACCGGTAAGGGATTCCGGGAAGAATGGCTCATGTTGGCGTAGGTCAATCCCCATTTTTTTGAAGGTGTTGTGGAAGGATGCGATCAACAGAGCTGCCATATCGATCAAAACCCTGGGTAAGGTCCGCAATGTGGGCAATGCCCGAGCTCCACAAAGGAAGTGGGTCATTAATGGGGCGGTGTGGGACGCCAATGGCATCCTGAGGGCCGAGACAAGGTGATCGGTGGATCATTCTCGGGTCGTGCGGGCCCATTTCTGGAGGTTACCCGCCCTGCCGGCGAAGTCGTTAACCGGCAATTTTATAGACGTCTTCGCAGGGAGGTGAGCCGCCAATAATTACATTGAGTCGCGACTGATAGTCATTCCGTTTTGCTTGTATTTAGAGTTCTTATGTCGCTGGGTGTTGGAGCTGAATCTTGTGCTGGGGCGGCTTGGCGCGCTGGTTTTTTTCTTGTAAGTCGCCCATGCTTTTGTCGGTTAAGGTTCGATCCTAGTTCATTCTTGTTGGCATTAGCTTGTCGCGCAGATCTGAGGCGAGAGAATTCGTTTGTATTTCGGGTGTGGATGCGAGATTGAGCTGCGTGGCGCTTGTACGCGTCGAGGAGCGTTCGGAGATCGGCGGCGTTACTTAGAGGGCCTTCATCGATAGCCAACTTGTGCTTCAATCGACAACGTAGATAGTTGCTTTGGCAGGGAATTGTCGTTTGTAGCGTCGACCCTGTTAGTAGACCGTCGCTTCGGAATGATACATCATCGTCGGATGAGTCCTCGGTTGGGCCAGAATTACTTCAACACGTCTACGGTTTCATGGCTGCTCTTCGTCGGCGAGGTATCAACTTTTTCTCTGCTCGTTTGGCGGGATCGTGTCCCCTTTATCGCGAGGGTCTCCTGGCGAGGAATTTCCATGAGGTCGTTGAGGCCTTCTTTTCCTTGTTTTTGCTCCAGCTTTTAATTATTTTTGGGCTCTGTTTTGGTGGCTCGATCTTTGCGTTTATGTTGCTAAAGGATGCGAGCAACGCCTCGTGGAGCTGCTTGCACTCCTTAATGTCGTGGCCCTGATTTTGTGGTATCACAATACTTGGTTAGATCGACCGAGTTTTGAAGATGTATAAGGGGATTGAGTTTTATTGTCTGTTCCCTTTCCCAATTGTTCCAACCTTTTTCTCCGGACAATAACGGTGGAGGATGATAGGTTATCCTCATCGACAACATATACAAAGTCTTTTTTACGATCGTTTCTTCAGCGGATGCATGTTGGTGCGGCTCTTGTTGTGCGTCGACTGTTTTTGACGGCGCGTGTTTCAATGCATTCTGCTAGTTGAGGATCGCTCGAGTGTCTTCTTCCATGCGGATGAAATTATAGATCGGGTGATAGCATCCTGAAGGGAAAGTCGTCGGATGCCGATATAGATCATCGCACAAACTTCGAGTGGACCATAAGGTATATTCATCAAGGCGTCGACAGCGATGTCTATCGGGTATATTAACGGTTGAACACGACGGCTTTGAACTTCTCCATGAATCGGCTAGAGCGCTTTGAGTCGAGGACTGAGACATATTGCCATAAGATCGGACGCGGTCCGCTCCCTGTCATAGGTAAACATTATGCAATGTTTTAGGAATCCGCGAGATAGTCACAGAAACTGTTGGACAGAATCTTTTCTGGGAGGCGCGAGAACCACGTCAGTGCCGGCCCGGTGAGGCTTTCGATGATGTGGGGAGCTGGCATAGAACCGGTTTCTTTTTGCGTCGTCAGCTGAAAGTTTGGCTCTTCGCAGTCGCTATACTTGAAAGCGCGTCATGTAGGTCGTAGGGATCTGACTGCGCCGGAGTAAGAAGGTAGAACGGAACTTTTTCACGTTGAGTGAAGTCGTACATACGCTGATGCAGCGATGTGAATGGTGATGTCGGGACGTTGCAGTGAGGACCACGGTCGATTTAAGGGGCGGAGTTTGTGACTGTGATGGATCTTTGAGCTTATTTCGGAGAGAGAGAGGTTAAGAGCCGCGATTTTGCAAACAGTAGCTAGATGCTGAGCATGTCTCTTGTTCTGGACTCGTTCGCTGGCGAGTAAGGTGTCCGAGACATTGGTATGATGCGTCCGTGGTCACTTGAGACGACTCCCGGGGTTAATCAGGGCTGTAGTGCTTTGGCGAATAACCTGAACACGGAAGAAATTCAGGACAAGGCTCTAAACTAACTTCGTCGGGAGGGCATTCACGTATGGCTAAATAACCGTGGCCGTGATGAGGCGCGGTTTAGAGTCATGAGGGAGGCGCGAGGGCGGCACCACAGCGGCGGCAGTTCGTCGCGTCCCTTATGCTAGAGCGTACGCATACGTTGAACGATCTCTTCCTCGATGTATAGAAGCGATGCAGGTCACTGCGCACATACCACAAGGTCACATCACTGAACTCGGGATCGATGAGAAGCTACGGCACGTCGAGCGATTGCAGTAGCCCTGCGGAGATCGAGGGCTACATCGAGCCGTAGCTTCGGTTCGTTCCAGAGGTAGACTTGGGTGAGATCATCAAGAAATTTTTTTCTTTGCGAGCAGCCCAATGGTGGGAGCGCCAATTGTTTGAAACCGAGTTTTCACAGGAGGGACAAACTCGGTCGGTGGTTGTCACAAAGACTTTTCTTTATTGATGATGAAACAAAAGAGAAGAAGTACAGGAGTAAAAGAGATGTCCAAAACTATGAGAGAATCAACGTCCTAGTTCTTGCCGCATGTCCTCCGTTGCCTAAGTGTTCTTCCCTCTCTTCTCCTTATAAAGCTCTCCGCGAGTGACACGCTAGTTCAGCTTCGTCTTATTGAGGCATTGCTGCGTCGGGCCGAATTGTAGGCCGATAGAAATGCCTGCCCCAGAGCCGACACTTCCCTGGGTTGCTCAACGAGTCGGTCCTTGTCGCCCTGTAGCCAGGCTAAAGCAGTCAACAGCCGAACCCAACGTTTTTAAGCCGTGGAGCTAGACTTGGCAGTAAGTCATGATGGGTCGGGCGCTGGCTATTTCACGGCGCATAGGAGAAGTAATCCTCTTCCGTACATTACCCTTGCATTCGGCTAGAGCATGAGTGTTCTCACTATTACCTAGAGAGAGAATTTAATCTTATGATTTCTTAGACTAAGTGAGAGATTCATTGTGTTATCGTAGTGCGAGCTACACATTAGTATGCTCTTTTGTCTCAATGTTGCAGCTTTTTGCTCTGATTCTCTCGTTTCTTCTTCTGCGCGAGTCTTGCCTAGTGTGTGGTAGGAACACCTGCATCTCTATGGAGACGTCTTGAGTTGAAGTTGCTTTTCCAGTCGTTGCCCTAGCGACACCTCGTTGTTACCTCTCACCATGCTTATCAAGCACTCTTTCAATTAACGTCTACTCGATGAGATAAAGCCATTCATCTTATTGATATCCGATGATATGTGCATATGATTTACGCATTCCACATAGACTATCGTGGTGAAATTAGAAATATGTTTGTTTGAAGTCATATAAAATAATACAGCATCTGAATTTTTATGGTTTTCTCTTATCTATCATCATCATCGTTTTTTAGTGTATCCTAAAGATCTAAAAAGTTAATGTATTAATTTCTTGTTAATTTTTGCAAATTAGATCTCTTAACTGTATACTGCAAAACTTAAACTATTAAAGAATAATTTACAATAGTATCACTACATAAATATTGTATAATACAATATTCTAATAACTCCTTCCCCTCTCCCCCCCCCCCCCCTCAAGTTGGAGTATGGAGATCTCGAATGCCCAACTTAGACAAGATCGCTTGAAAAAGACGTCCTCCCAACGCTTTTGTAAACACATATGCCAGTTGATCGTTTGTTGGTTACATGATTAGTGCATAAAATCCCTGCTTGTAAATCATCCTTGATGAAGTGACAATCTAACTCCACATGTTTCGTCCTCTCATGAAACACGGGTTAGCTGCAATATGAAGAGCAGATCTACTATCACATATATATCCATAGCACGAAGTGTGCAATACCCATAAGATGATAACACACACTAATCCACTTCACTGCCTTTTAGTGCATCAACCATAGCTCTATATTCTGCTTCAGCTGACGAAAGAGCCACCACATCGTGCTTCTTTGACTTCTAGGATACAGGAGAGGATCTAAACTATACCCAACCAACCATTCAATACCTCCTAGTAATAGGACAATCAGCTCAATCATAGTCACACCACACTGTGAGATGAAAACTGCAATCAGCTTTTAACAAATTCTCCCTCCAAGACAGCCTTCAAATAACGAACAACTCTTAATGCAGGTTAAACGCGTTGAGGTGGACGGGGGGGGGGGGGGTGGAGAGTGATCGATATCTAGGGGGGGATAAGAGGGGGGGGGGGGCGCAAGAGGGGGGGGAGGGGGGAGGGAGAGACCAGTGAATCAAATTCTTGTTTTGGCATAAAACTGAGCCAAATGTGAAATCAAAAGAATATGCATTAATCAGGTCTAAGCTCGCAGCCCAAAGATAATTACAATCTCACTCCCAAACTAATTTCGGTACTTCTCTGGATCATCAAGCACCTTCTCTTCATACCGTCCCAACTGATTGTTCGGTCTAATAGGAACCCTCCATTGTCTACCCATCCAGCATCACAAAATAATATCAAGCACATACTTCTTCTGGGATAAATAAATACCTTCCTTGTTGTGTACAACTTCTATTCCTAGAAATATTTAAGTTTCGCAAATCCTTCATATGAAACAACTACTCAAATATCCCTAAACTCCTGAATAGCTTCTGATGAATTTTTCTGATAATCCAACATATACCGGAACATGCACTGAACTTTAGCATTCACAAATGAAAAGAGTGAATAATTAGACTTATTTTGTGCAAAAACCAAACTTCAAAAGGGTTCTGAAAGCTTGGAAACCAACCTCTCAGAGCTTGTTTCAACCATCCAAAGATTTGTGCAAATGCATACCATTCCCTTTGTAGAAGCACTGAAACCCTGAGGTAGCCTTATATACTCTTTTCTTCAAGTCTCCATGAAGAAATGCATTGTGTACATCCATCTGATGAGTTCTCAGTTCTTTCCTGCAGCAACCTGAAGAACCAATCTAATTGTACTTCATTTTTACCACACGGGAAATTTTTCTTTGTAATCAAATCCTTCTTCTTGTTGATTACTACAAGCAACAAATCGAGCCTTATACCTTTCAATCGATCCATCTGCATTATACATTATTGTGAATACCCACTTGCATTCAATCACCCGCTGCCATAAGGTAAAAAATCAGTGGACCATGTCTTATTCTTCTCTTGGGAATCGATCTCAACTCTCATTGCTTCCTCGCCATCTTGGACATTTCATTGCTTTCACAATGTCTTTGGCACCGTCGCTGCAGTACACTAGCCTAAAAAAACTCTATGTGACTTATAAAATCTATCACAATTAACGAAGTTCTCAATTCTATATTCTAAACTTCCATCTGATTCACAGAAGATAAAGACATAGGAACAAGAACCATTCTGTTAACCACATATCACGTAACCTGACAGAAGCTTCTTTCTTTCTCATATCCCGTCCTAAAGTTGTATCTAATGCAGCAGTCTCCACATGTGTTTCTCTTGAAGGTTTCAAATTGTGTTCCTGTCTCCCCATGGGTCATAGCTACAGGCTCTGTATGTCTCAGTCTCCTCTGACATAAGTTATTGGTTATTGCACATCATTTGCAACAACTCTTGTGACTTCTTCAGGCACTACGTCACGGCACATTGTGTCACTTATTTCAACAGCTCTTCAACTTTTCTCTCAAATCTAAGATTCATCATAAAATAAGAATATGACTCAATCCATCATGTATTAACCGTTTGGTTCTCTATGAGCTTCATAGAAGGAAAATTTATCTTCAATGAAAGATACATCTCGAGATACAAATTCTTCTCTTATTTCCAAAACCAACATTTTTCACCCTTCTTCGCATAAGGGTAACCAGTAAAAACAGACTTTCTACTTCGATTAGCAAACTTATCTCCTTGACGCTTCTGATTGTGAGCCTATGCAAGACTTCCAAAAATCCCCGTATCACTATGATATATGTAGGAGCCTTACCAAAGAATCTCATAAGGGTTTCTTTCCTTTTTGTATCTCCAACAGAGTTTTGTTGAGTAAATGTACTGCACCCAACACCATAATGACCCAAAACTCTATAGGCAAACTCGCTTGAAACTCAGAAGTTTGTGCAACATTCAATATATGACTATGTTTCCTCTAAACTCTTCCATTTTGTTGGGTGTACCCACACACGATGTCTGATGAATCACTCCTAATCTATATAAGTAGTCTCTTATCCTCAAGAACTCACTACCATTATCACGTCTACTATCTTCACCTGTTTATTAAATTTTCTCTTAACTAAAGCAAAGAAATCCATTATAGATCTTTCAAACTTGAGTTTTTGTCCATAGAAGAAACACTCAAACATCTCTAGATATCATCCACAATTATAAGAAGTAAGAAAAACATTCAAGCTAGGTGTCCAATACGATCCCCATAAATCACAATGTATCATCTCAAAGCACTCTTTGCTTTTGCTCGAACTCAGCGGAAACTCACTTCGACATTGCTTCGCTTGAGCATATGTCACACCAAGATACTCGATTACTTCCACAATCAACACCAGGTAATTTCCTAATATCTTTTCAGAGGAATGTCTCATCCATCTTATGCTAAACTTCTAAGGATTCCACCTTAGCCTCTCTTCTAACACTTCGAATATGTTTAATACCTTGAAAAAATACAATTCTTCTCTTCTTTTGCCAGTTCCATCACCATCTGCACACCAGCATTATATAGAAGACATCATGTCTTCGAAAATAATACAATGCAACTCAACTCATCAATCAACTGTGACACAGAGATAAGACCACACTTCAAACCTTCCACAAAAACAAACTCGTGTCAACCTCAACTTCTCTGTGAAAAATACTTCTTTCTTGGTAAGCAACTACCACTCTCCATTAGGTAATCCAACGCAAGCACAGTGAGACTCTATATGGCATCAACAAGAGAGCTCAATATACATGTCATATGATGTGAAGCTTCATTTTCAATTATCCACTTATCCATGAACTTTTTTTCACTGAAAAATTAGTTGATTCTGAATTTTAAACAAGAATCATTTATAATTTGTTCTCATTGCTCTTTTTTCAAACCAATCTTGGCATGGGAGTTAATTTGCATAGTAATTTGTATGTGACACAACCGGTATGTGTGCCACTAAACTCTTTGTCTCAGTGAAGCGCATTCTGCACTTCTTCTTCAACACCTCTAAGATGGCTTTCTGCAATCTATTCTATCAAAAATCTTATCTTCCATCATCCACTAACCAAACAAAAACTCAACAAAACCCAAACAATCTTGAAATCGATTCACAGATCTCAAAATCAACAAATCCAAAATCGAAGAACAGTGTCAGTGAACATTACCCGATGAATAGTAACTGTGAACAATATCCGTGACATTAACTGTGAACAGTAGCCTATGAACAGTAGTCGATGAACAATAAACAGAAACACCGTGAACAGTACCCGATGAATAGTACCGACATAAATCAATAATCGCCTTCCCGCGAATCCAGTGAACAAGAAATCCAACTTTGGCTTTCATACCATAAAGATCTGAAATTTCTTTGTATTATTTGTTTTTTAACCTTTACAATTGATCTCTAGACTATATTACAAAACCTAAAACTATTAAGAATATTTATAATCTTAGTCCTAACTATTGTATATATTACAATATATACAATATATCTTAATATATCATTGTAAACGTTTTTTAGTGGGGTGCTCAACAGTACATGTCGAATCTATGTTGCATAGTAAGGGTATGCTAGAGGAACTATAAGACAAGACCCTAGAAAAAGTATCAGATCAGTCTTAAGAGAGAGCTGGTATAATCTTAAATTTGATAGTTTTTGGCATTACAAAAGAAAGAAAGAGAAACAGTCGAAATGACAGATAAAGGAATACGTTGTAGACGATCATGAAAGGAGAAAGAATTATCGCCATGTCTCTTCCTCCATAACAGCAATATCTCAAAATGAAGAGAGAGAGATATTTTTTTTTAAAGAGAGATTTTATTATAACAATTGAAGCTAAGATGGAGGGGAGGGTGCTTTTAATAGAAGAATGTATTTCAGGTGGTAGATAAAAGCGAGAGAATGTTGCGCAATCATCCATCTATTTTGTTTTGGATCAATTTGATTCCGAGAGAGCCCGATATCTGGCTTTTTGGCGAAAACATGGGACCGGCGAGAGAGGACACACCCTTCTCGGGGAGGAAAGACCTTGTCGAGCCAGTTCAAGACCTTCGCCAATGTCTCATTGCTATCGTCGGGGCTGGTGTTCTGGTCTTCTTACGCCTTCAAGCGTACCGGATGGCTCCATGTGTGCTCACGCTCTTCTCCGTGGCCGCTTTGATCACCCACTGCATGATGCTTCTCGTTCGCATCCGCCGCAAGCTCGGTGTTTGCAACATCGGCTCTTTCGGAGACCTGGTTTCGCTGTCTGCGGCCCACTCGGAAGGTCCCTCGTTGACATTCTTATTATTTTGTCCAGGCTGGCTTTTGTGTCGGATATCTCATCTTATTGGTACTACTTTAGGCGAATCTCTTCAACCCAACCACCACTCTGACCCTGAGACACGTGTCCTAAGAGTCTCTACATATGGGGATGTTTTCCTTTTCAGCTTGGCTTGAACTCCATCAGACGCTAACTCACTTGGCACCTCTGAGTATATTCGCCGACGTGGTTGATCTTGGCGCAATGGCGGTGGTGGTTGTGGAGGATGTGAGATTGCAGTGGCGCAAAGGCCGACGTGGTTGCCTTCGGTGGCATGTCAGTCTTCTCTATGGGATGGGAGTGGCTGTTTACGCATTCGAGGGGGTGGGGATGGTTTTTACGCCTCGATCGGAGATGAAGAAAAGGAAAGTTCGGCAAAGTGTTGGCGCTCAGCATGGGAGTCATCGCGTTGATTTTCGGAGCTTTCGTGTGTTAGGTTACATGGCTTTTGGGGATGAAAACAATGGACATAATCACAGCCAACTTGGGGCAGGACTGGTGAGCAGACCTGGTGAAGCTGGGACTCTGCATCACCTCTTTTTCACCTTCCCACTGATGATGAACCCTGTGTTTGAGAATCGTGAGAGACGTTTTTGGAGTGGTATGTACTTGCGTGTGGCTTAGATGGCTACTCGTCTTGGCTGTGACCATGGTGGCTCTCTTGGTGCCAAACTTTGCAGATTTTTTGTCATTGGTGGGAAGCAAGTGTCTGCTGTGCGTTGGCTTCGTGTTGCCTGCTTTGTTTCATCTGATTGTCTTCAAAGACGAAATAGGATGGAAGCAACAGATTTTGAATTCTGGATCGTGCTACTGGGCCTCGTTCTAGCTGTCTCAGGTACTTGGAGCTCCCTGAGCGAGATATTCAACTGGAATAGAGTTTGTAGGTAGGTTGAAAAGAGACCTGTTTCTCTGCCCATTTTAAGTTCTTTTGTTGGATATCTTTTTTACTTTGCAATCAAGATTTCCAGAGACTATTTCTTATATAGTAACTATATTCGAAACCATTCGATTCAAATTTTGCATTGTTTTTTATTACTTTGACGGTGTTCTTGTGCAGCCTTTGGAGGTAATATTTCCACATTCTAAAATAGCTCTTTTGTATTAGGCACCACACTTATATACTGGATTTTTTTTGACATATAAAATACCATTCATTTTTCAAACAAGAGGTGGTATGGAAATGCATAACATAATAAAAAACTGACAAAACATATTTTTTTATAAAATTAACAGTTATCTTAGCAAGTGAGTCTGCTAGTCATGTTTTGCACCTTCGATAGTAAAATATCTTAAAAGTCCTAAAATCTTTTTGTAGTGATACTCTTTTGATATGCTTTCAAATTACCATGTGTGCAGTTTTATATTTTCTCAATAAGAGGTTCAATTGTATACTTAGGAATCGAATTCACAGGGAATGTGGGTACACACTCTAGATTTATAGATATGTAGATTAAGGCAGGCAAGTAATTAATAGCACTAAATAATAATGCAGTTGATTAAATGGTATGTAAGACAATGAGAAAATACCTAGATCTAGGGTTTCATGTATAATGATTATAGATGTATAGAATCTAAGGTGTATGTTGATTATTCTAGAATTCTAACTTTAGTGTATAGATATTCAGACTGCCGCATGTGAGTCTAATAATTATCTAAGTCCAGTATTCTAGCTCTGGCTAATAAACACGGAACGAATCGTCGATTGATTGTAGGCGTATGAGCATCATTGAAGGCTACCTGTAAATGCGGGTTATTGTCCTATTTATTTTCGATGTTCACTAACTTTCTAAACCATAGGCAGTGTTGCATGTATCTAGCACCCTACTCAAAGAATCAAGTCAGAGTGAGGACCGCAATATGTCGTAGTTGTCTATAATCTACGATGAGGCGTTCTAATTATAGGCCTACTCTAGCAACACGAGCATTAATAGCAATTCAATTGATCGATATCTTATCACCTTAGAAATTCTATTGTTTGGCTGACTTCTTTGATTCATAATCCTAATTATATTGTTTTGGCTAATATTTTCAGAACCTAGTTACCCTAATTCTTTAAAAGAGAACTACTCAGCATATGACGCAAAGAAAGCATGATAATCAACTGAATAGAAATCATGCAACATCATAAGAAGTAGAAACAATGGAGTGCCTAATACAATCTCCGAAGGAGTCTTGGATCTTCTCTCCAAATCAAACTAAAAGATTTACGTACAGAATAGATTATGAAAATAATGGAAGCTGGTGGTATGTTGCCCAACAATGCCGAAAACACGTAAAATACTAGATAGTAAAGGTCGATCCACGGGGTAATCTATAAGTATGTGGAGACTCTGAGGCTTTCAGTCGGTCACTAAAAAATCGAGCCCGTCTCGTCGCTTTGCAGTCAAGTTTGATGAAACATAGTGTTTTGGATGCGACACTTTTGTGTAAAACTATCCACTCTGACTTGAATGATCATTCAAAGCAGCTACTAGTTCTCATCATAAATCCCTAACAATATTCATAATCTACCAGACATTGCTAACATACATGGACGCGGAAATAGTACTAAAATAGATTCCAACACATATAATAGTTCCTAAAGCACATAAACTATAGGGTAAAACGGGTAAATTCAAACGTATATCAACTCCCCGCTAGACTTAATTATTTTGCTTGTCCCAAGCAAGAATATCCCATACTAAAAAGTTTGAAAAAGCTCAGAGACTCACAAATCTTTATCTTAGCTAATATTACTCCTACTATGGTGGCGAAGCCACATCAAATAAAGTGTAACGTCAGAGATACTTTATATATAGCGCATATCCTAGCTTAGCAACCAACGTCCATTCTACAGAGCAACTAGCAATCACTGTCAGCTCTATATTAACCTTATTTTTAAATTAATAAGTGCAGTTTTAGCACCTTGGGAGGTATCGCATCAGAGGAGATATGGACTCTTACTCAAGCAAGTATCTGAACAAACAGACAATCTTCTCTGATCATATTTCATGCTCTCTATTTTTACATTACTTCTCAGTTAGTGTCTTCCTTCTTTGAAGAAAAGGCCATACGCGTTATCCATTTTATTATTTATCTTGACTGATATATATTTCGGACATGCTTCGCATGAATCAGCCTAATTGTTATTACCACAGATTCATGTCACTTATCTTTTTGATGATTTATGTCTTCTAGAATCATATGATCAATTTTTAATAGTTGTAGGCACCAAGTCATGTTCGGATTCGTTTTAATTCTGAGAGGGGCAGAGGTAGGGAGCCAAACAACATATAGACTTTACCTCTCCAAACTGAGGAAGAATCTGATCCACTGTATATAGCCAAGCCACAAACAAGCAATAAAGTCAATTTAGGTTTGGAGGTGAGCTTTGGTTTCTTCAAGCATTCTCAGCAAGTGTGGATATGACTGGCAGGTTTGATCCACTTTGCTATCTCTAGTATACTATGCCAGTCCAATAAGCTTCTAAGAATGGTGTTATAGAATGGTTAAATAATAAGTATAAATTTAAACTATCATAATCCACCTTCTTGACTCTATAAATGAATAAAATTCAAAATAAACCACGATATTAGTAAACTTACTGCAGACTTAAAAGCAGCATTGTCCCCAGTGTATTGCAGCTCAGATTGGTGGATAATCAAAAGTACAGAAATTAGAGAAGGATAAAAGACGGTATAGCATGCTCGTTGCATGTTGTAAGTGTCGATCATCGCAGCTTACTGACTATCGATCGATGCTTGGTTGCGTCTGTAGATCAGAGCCGTGCTCAAGCTACTGGTCGAATGCTCTGTGCAGACTGTCTCCTCAGTTTATTTTTCTTTTTTTACACTGAATAAATAAACACAGATCAGAAAATTAAATAAAAAACACAATTTAAAACTTACTAATGGGCTTGCTCCCGTCAACGCTTGTTATGGTCATAGATTCATGTTGAATGCTTTGGGCTAGTTAAGGAGGTAAAGGACACGTGTAGGAAACAACGTATCCACATCTGCTATGCTGCACTCGATCATGTGACTACAAAGCTTCTGATGGCTTCTTCACCTCTGTTTATGTGGTCTTGCTGTCTCTAGATATATCCAATGTGTGTAATCCATTTTCCGTTTAGCTCCTCCATACATCTCTTGATCCATCAATGTTGTGTGTGAGAGATGTAGATTGTTCATCAATCTTCTTGTATAACTCATCAACATCTGCATCTAGGAGCGTCTGTAGATGTCAGTTTTCATCTCAATTTTGCTTTTTCTTCTAAATCTCAGCGTGCTGGCAGATTGATTTTATGTCTTAGACGTAACCTCATATTGTGGTAGACTGATGCTAGAGCCTTACATGTGTCATAATCATCTCTAGAATTGTCTGCTATGTCTTCTTTGGAGCATTGATGATCCTCTCCATTTTTACTTTGTGCACCACCAACTGATCTCTGATAACTCTAAACGTTATTTTAGTGAAAACGCGAAACTTTTTGGTTTCTGGATCGAAGATGGGAGGCTGATGGTGCAGTGCAGAAACGTTCAGATTGTTGGAATTCGCGAAGAGTCGATCGATGGCTGTGGTTCGCAGTTGCTCGATTGATTGCCTCTTGCTCGTTCCTTATACTCGTTTGTCTTTTGATTGTTTTCCTTATATCGAAATCAGTGCGTTTCAATGAAGCATGAATATTGACTCTTCCGACATGCAGGGGACCGTCAATTGATACCACATGCTCGTGCTTGATCGATCTTCATCGTAAGGATCTCTGTGCTCTGCGCCCAAATGGCAGAATAGCAAAAGGCTACTAGCTTGCGAGTGCATCTTCTATGCGTTAGAATGTATGGTGTGTTTCCTTGACACCTTGACAGGATCATATAAATCGCTCTCGATGTGATGAGTCAAAGATATAACTTGTTCGTCTTCATATCGCCAACAACTCATACAATAGCCATGAAAGCTCTCCAGAAGTAATAAAGAAGAATACAGTTTATTTGAACATCCATAATGTAAAATCCACTGGAACTAGGGCACTACCATCTGATCCTAAAAGTTTGCTGACAATCCCATCTGAATTTACCTTAGAGAAATCACGAAAGGTGAATGAATCTCTGAAGGCTCTATCTTCAAACTTAGTTGCTCAGCCATAGACCTTTGGCATGATGCTGACTGAAGAAATTGTGTGCGTAGAGGGAATGTAGGGTAGCTGTGACCTGTCACTCCATGCACGGTACACGAACTTCCCAGGATCACTCTTCTTCTTTTGATGTAATATGCTGCTTGGAGCTTCTCTCTGCTCTGATGGAACATACGCTCAATGTCTTTCTACAGTTTCTCTACTTTCTCTGAAAAAACATTCAGAGTCTATGGATCCAATAAGCATAATCTAATGGCATGTCCATTGATCCTCATGATCCTCTGGTGAAAACTAGCCATCTCCTTTCTCGTAGCTTCTCTTCTTATACGCTTAGGAACTTTGTCCTCTTTCTCTTAGAAACTAGTCCATCTATAGCCTCATCACATGATCATAGGCTTTGGTACATTCTTCCTTTTGCCTGTTAGTGTCGCTTGTGCGTTCTGATGAAGTCTTAGACAAAAAATATTATAGCATTAAGGTGCTCCACGTCGATACCTTGGCATCGAAACTCGGTAAGTTACTAGTCGTCGATTGATCTATGAAAATATGTGAGTATCGATCGATGATGACCATCTAGCAAGATGCTGACAGACTCAGCCTGGACTGCCTATCGATGCTGCGGCGTCTTGTGTATCGATCTCTGTTCCGTCTCGGATTTCGACCGATGATTTTTCTCAGGTGTCAGAATGACACCAGTGGTAACTGTCCGGAGGATATGGAACTTTCAACTTGGAAGTCCCCTTCTTGCAGTTTCTCCTCCTTCACCACTTGCCATAAATCATCATCAATCTAGGCATTCACGTGGTGTCACTGTCTAGTCTCTCCTTTACCTTTATCAGTTCTCATGTCTCCTAACAGCCTCCATGGTATGAACCACTTGAGTCTCCAACTGTGTTCACATAGGTGATGAGAGCATTTCAAAACTTATCATTCAAGTTTGGTGTATAAAGCATTTTTCTCCCCATTGAAACCACTGTCAACTTTCTGCTGAACCCTCATGAACATTATCAATAATATTCTCCAGTCTGCTTTCTTGAATTGCTGGTGGGGTTTTTGTTAAAAGGAAGGTACACATGTCATGTGTTATTGTATGTTATTTCTGCTGTAAGGTTTCTGTATTGTGAACATTGGTTATAATTACTCTCTGGCTAGTGCCAGCATAAGAGTTCATTGTTTCCACCATGATTGCCATACTCTAGTGGCACTCACTAATGTCGATCATATCTTCTTCTTCTGCCTCATTGCTAGTATCAATAGCCTCTACATCTTCTGAAAAACTCACTCGCTTCTCGAGAAGCCTATGTGAACATTGTCAAGACTAGGCTTAAATTTCATTCATTTCCTCATTGCCAAAGTAATAGAAGCCATAAGATTCTCTCTCTCCAAGTCAGTGTTCTTGGTGTTATTGCTAGATGTCAGGTTTGCAATAAGTCTCCTGACTTTTCTGGATTCCTAGGTAGTGAAGATACCATTATTAGCAGTGTTTAGAGCCATCTGGTGAGGCCCACATAGATGCCTTGAAGAAGGTACTAAGCAGTTGTACCTCGTTGATCCATGGTGTGGAAAATCTCTCTGATAAGACTTGAATGTTGATCTAGGAGCTCTTGAATGATTTGCAGGCTCTTGCGTTGAATTTATAGAATTTGTTACTCAAGTTCTTCAGATCGCGAACAATCAAGAAAGTTATGCAGGAAGGCGTTCTTGATATCACTACAGGAATGTAGCAGATCTTTGTGAGTAACTATTTAAGACAATATGAAGCATCTCCAATAAGTGAGTACTTGAAGAGCTTGCATAAAAGATAGTTCTCATGGACTCCACTGGCTTTCATAGCAGAAACTAGATCCTCAAACCTCTCACATGGTCCATCAGATGTGCTCTGGTGGGTGACCATGGAAAGGTGTTTGTCCTACAGTGTACAGTATGCATGCTTTAGCTCGAAATCGTGCCTTTGAAAAGTAGGAGAACGAATGAAAGATCTGTTGGTGTAGTATTGATTTGTACGGTTGTAATTCAACAACATATGGTTCGAGTAGCCTCAGCATTGGCATTAGCATCAGCATTAGCAGCTACTAGAGCAGCGGCTTCTGGTCAGGGATTACAGCCCCCTGGACATCAATTTTCTGGCCTACTGAATTACGCAGATGACCATGCTGGTCATGCAGGTCGCCGTTCGTATCTGTTGTAGAATAAGAGTAGCCACAATGTTGCTTTCTCGCGTATTGGTGTCGATCGGCGACAGTGTATTGTTGTCGATCGGCGCTAAGCGGAGAAAACGTTGGTCAATGAAGATGTGTTGGTATCGATCGATTCGGTGCGCTTCCTTTGAGATTGCACGTTCTAACGAAACAAGGTTTGAGAAAAATAAGTCTTTTCTCTTGTTGCTCTGGTACTGAGTTGGCCATGCTCCTGAAACACAAAGAATTTTATTTGTGTTCATAAGTAAAATAAATAAAAACTAGACATAATTATATCTATTAGATATAATGGTGAATCCAATGCTCCGTGGTAACGGCACCAAATTGGATATCATCTCAAATTACCCTTTGAGCAACTTTACTCTTCTCAAATAAGTGGTGTCAATAATAGTGCTTAGGGATCGAATCCACAAAGAGTGTGGGCACACACTAGATTAATATATATGTAAATTAAGCTAGGCAAGTATTTAATAGTAGTAAACAATAAAGCAGTTGATTATATGTTGTAAGATAATATGAGAATGGTTAGATCAGGGTTTCAGATATCAGGAATATAGATATATAGAGCTAAAGGTGTGTGTGTGTTATTATAGAACTAGAAATCTAGTGTATAGATGTCCAGTTGTCGCATGTGATTTCTAATAATTATGTAAGTCTAGTATTCTAGCCTAATGAACATAGAAATAGTCGCTCGATCGATTGTATGCACTGTGAGCATTAATCGACGGCTACCGTAAATCGGCGATATTGTCTATTTGATTGTCCCACTAAGCTTCCTAGACCACTTGTATAGCATGATATCGAGCATACGAGCTCAAGATCAATTCAGAGCGAGGACCTACTTTCGTAGTTGTCTACAATCCATATGATGAGCGGTTCTAGTTAGCTACTCGTAGAACACAACATTAATATCATTCAATTTATGGATATATCTATCACATTCAAGCAATTCCATAATATGGTTCTAATCTTTCATAACTCTAATTAAACTAATCTAACAGAGAACTTACTCAGCATGCCAAGAAAGCATGTATATAAACTGATCGAAACAAAATAAACGATAATAAACATTGAGTTCCCATACAATCTCTAAAGGAGTCTTGGATCTTCTCTCCAATCAAACTAGCTGGTCTAAGTATGGATTGAGATTATGAAGAGTAATGGAAGTGGTGCGTTTTGTTGTCAACATGAGCAAGAAACACGCCTAAATATTAGGTAATCTTGTAAATATGTGGAACTATATGGGCTGTAATCACGCTTCACAAGAAAGAATCAATGAACTTGGCCTGTCTCACGTTGCTATCTATCGATGACATACAAGAGTTGTTGTCGATCGAAACTCTTCGTAAAGATATTGTCTCTGACTCTGATTCTTCAGCAGCTATGAGTTTTTTTCATCATACGAGCCCCTAAATACCTTCCATATTCTCACATGACTTCAAAACATACAAAAACTCAGAAATAGCCTAAAATGAGCTCGCAACACATATAGTTCATCAAAAACACATCATACATGAGGTAAAATGGGTAAGTCTATAATATCATATCTACCAGATCAGTTCGGTTGAGAAGCATAACATTGATACAGTAAATTGTGTCTTTCTACTTCAAGCAAAGAGCTGTTGTTGTATCTTGAGATTAATTCCAGAGACCAGTTATACACTTTATTTTATTGGATCAATATTAGCTAAAACATGGATGGGTATATAAGGATGGAGAAATCGTAGCAAGCGAGTAACCAATTTCGGTTTCAGATCATGAAAGAACTACGGTTCAAGATGATTCAGGGATATTTTAGGAGCATGAGCCCACACAACTATTCAGGGAAAAAAATACAAGCCATGCTAGAACTTGAAAGCAACAAAGATTAGATGAACCCAGTGTCTCTCATTTATCAAGCAATCTAATGCCTAACTGATGTTTTGATTAAGAATGATGACAAGCATTAACCTGAGATTCAATTGGTTCACGATTTACATTTAACAGAGATCATTTTCGTTAGCTAAGGACAATATCACTATGCTATGCTTTTTCTAGCAACATAAAGCTCTTTCAACCAATAGATCAGATGCTAAATGGCCCGTTTAGCACAAGCGCAATAAGCATAACAATAGATAACTATATCAAATGAATAACACATCCTAGCTTGTGTCTAGCTCATGATCATGATCACGCGTAACACCCTAATGCTAACAAATCGATTACTCAATCATAATCACATAATCGCGAGAAGACAGCATGACAGAAGACATGATAAGCTATTGCAATAAAAATCCAGGGTTCATGATTCTTCTCAGGTGTTGAGATCGCTTCTCCTGTCAAGTCTCATAAAGTCTCCAAATCTTCTCTCTCAAAAATCTCTCTTCTCCAGAGTATGTGTATAAAAGTAACCTAAAAATATAGTAGAATCAGAAAAGATATATTGCATGTCTCTACGTCTATAGAAAAGAAGATATGGATGATAGGTAAATCTGGAAATATTAGAAGTTCCTTAAAAATCTCTGCCGCGCGGGAGTAGCAGTCGGTTTGCTGCGACTCAACTCAAAACACCATCCAGGTCTTGCTCGGTTGCGTTTTGCGCATGAAACATAAATTCTGGCTTGTTTTCCTCCTACATCTACTTAAAGAACTCCATGCCTACTCCAGACCTGAAATGACTTGAAATGGACCTAGAAATACTCGATAAGACCCGAAAACCCTTTAGAAAACATATGTACAATGTTTCAAAAACACCATATACCAATTCCCTCAACTTAGATCCTTGTTGTCTCAAACAATGTCAAGTATCAAGAACATGGAGAAAGGTTTGAAAGTGTGGGAACTTATATTCTCCGCAACCATACTTTAACCATAAATCTCTGAACCATACAAGCAGTTGACTAGGACAACACACCCTTACTGAAACGCCACTGACTGCTCGTTCAAAAATCGCTCCATAATCTATATCTCAACCTGCAAAAATCACACCTTCCAAAACACCCTTACATCAATTAAGAGTGGCGTGAGCTTCTCATCACATGCATTAGTCAGGTAGGCTGTCTCTAGGTGTGAAACACGCCATCTCTAGTGTTTTAGTGGAACTAATAAGAGTGTTTAGGAGCTACTATTTCTTTGTAGAAGCATGCAGGATATCGCACAAAACTGCAAGAGAGATGGATCCTTTGATGTCCATAGCCTCTACTCGTTATTGCTCTTCTAGAACAACTGTTCTCATTTAGGATTAGGCTTTTTCGGGTCATCATCTCGCTCTTCATTACTTTGACTGGGTGCTCCACCATTTGTCAACCTTCCCAGTGGCATTTTCTTTGGATTCTTCCCCGTCTCCATCAACTTATTCTCGTGAAGATCTGATATGACGAAGAAGAGGCAAACACGTGATGGTTATGAGTGCCACTGGTGTTTCTGACTTTCGTAGCCATTCTGGTTCTCCGCCTTTTCTCGTGGTTCATTGTTATGGAGCGGTTGCTCCCCTTAATATGTATGTTCTCTTTGACTATCTGAATCCTACAGCATTAACGAGTAAGAGGCTGCGTCGATCCTTTCCTCTCCGACCTTTTTGCACATATATTCACATATAACACTGAAAAAAATGCATGAAGGTGGAATAAAGGTTACGGTTCAGGGTAGGAACTAGCTAAAAATGAGCTAGCCACTCAGGATCAGCAAGATTGATAGAAAGATAAGAACTCCTTAGTGTATTCTCGTTCCGCTGATCTACTCCCCATAATAAGAAGAATTGTAGTCAAGATTAGGTTCAGTTCGAATGGGGCTAAGTCATTCCATAGTACCTTTACAGCCGAAATCTTTTGGAGAACAAGGTGAGATAAAGTCAGAGCGTTCCAAGTCCACATGTGTGTCTGTCGTCACTACTCTAAAGGTCACTAAATAATACTAAAACTAAAGCCACGAGGTGGTTAATTAATATCACAAAATAAGGTCATAATTCCCACAAAAGTTTTAGCTGACCTGGATCCTGAAAACTGACTCAGAGAAAAAAAAATGAGTTACTAAACGATGAAAAACCTCCCTAGACTTACTTCACACCATTCCCTGGTGTGAAAAAACTCAGAGATAAGTCGTGTAAACAAGATATGATTTTTTTGACGAGATACTTACCTACGTGGAGTTGGTGCTCCGAAGTGGGAGCAGCCCTCGTAGTTGCTCCCTTCAAGTTTCTAGAGTTTTCTTATTTTTGATATGAGATTCATTAACTAAAACTAAAGATAAGTAAAAAGCATTCTAATGATATTTACAATTACCAGTGGGTTGTCTCCACCAAGTGCTTGGTTTAAGTCCCTAGCTTGACTTGGTGATAGATTAGTCAGGTGAGCATGAGCGCTCATTCCAAAACAAGCTCCACAATAGACAAGTTCAACTTCAAAAACTCTACTCAACAACCCTTATTACAGAAGCTTCCCCTTCCTTCCATCTCATGTGTGAGAAATAGCTCTACTTAGAGAATGGTTAGAGGTACCTTGCACTTTACCTCATACTCAATGGAATTCACATAACACATGTGAGGTATCAAATTCATTGGAGGATCACCATTGACCTTTTTCTTCTGGACTATATCTTTTTCGTATTTCCTTTAAGTTTCTTGGATCAGTGTAGGATCTCCGTCTTAGACCAGCCTCGATCTCACTCTTATCACAAGCTCCTTCTTAGGAAAACTTTCGGCTGTCTCCACTAACCACTGAGATGGAGGAGGCATGTAGTGAGGGAAATCTGGTGGGAGCAGCCTTGTAGAAAATCTTCTTGTTGATTTTGGAGAATGTGACTTTCTACTCATACATGAAGGTTGAGAATGGTTCCATATGGGAATTATGTGGAAGAGTTTCAAAAGCAGAGTCACTTGAGAAGGCCTCAACATCCACAATGCCCAACTTGTCTATAATCGCCCTTTGACACAAGATTCACACTAGACGTAGAGTCGCAAAGAGCTTCTTTGAATTCAACCCCAACGATGGAACATGGAAAATCAAACTTTCCAGGGTCATCAACCTTAGGTCATACCTTCAGTTATGGTGTCAACGCTTCAGTAAACGAGTGCCTTAATTCCTCTTTGAGTCTCTCTGCAATTTTTGAAGAACATATGTAAGGGCGAATCTCCCAAACATGTTTTCAAGTAATGATCTTTCTAGGAAAGCGTTCTCACCATCGTTCTAAGTCCATCCAGCTGCTCAGAACTAATGGGATCCATCAGATGTCTAGATGGAACAAGATCGGAAACCTTAGGAACAATAGATATCGGCTCATGGAGTATCAGCAGGTTCGCTAGAACAATCGCTTCAGAGCATAGCAGGGTGCTTTGTTCTCTCTTCTGCGCCTAAAGCCTGTCTCAGCAACATATGTCTATCGCATTACAGTGCTCAGCCCTAGGAATTTTTATCAGTTCTTCTAGAGCGTACCTTGCTGCATCTTTACACTCTCAGTTGTTTGAGCAAGTTGAACATCAAAGCCTACGCATGTGGCTCTTCACAGTATCATATTTTGTATTGAGACTTGGTGAAACATGTTGTTCCATCATGGTGTTGATGTCTGTGGTAACCTGATTTAGTTCCTTGACTTGCATTTGCTGAATGCTGGAGTAGCTGCTGCATCATGTTTGCTTAGGTTCTTCAGCTCATCTTGCGGACTGCTTTGCGGATATCTGGAGCAGCTTTTGGTTGCTCTGCGGCTTCTGCTGGTACTGATTCTGATTCTAACCCACGACCCATTCTTTGACTGACTAAAAACAAAGGTTTACCCTGGAAATTTTGGGGGAAACCTTTCTGATATCCAACACCTTTTGCATGGTTGTTCTGCACATACCCATGTTCATTGATGTAGCTGAACTCTTGCTGATCCTTTGCTGGCGTGTCAGTATCTGGAGCAGTTTCTTGAGTGATATGAGTTTGCTTATCCGTCGCTTCTCCATGATGAACCACTTGCCCTTGTTGTTCTTTAGCATCTGATCACCTTGGCGGTCAACTCGTCTATCTTCTGAGTGTCAATACTGTTGACTTTCTTGGAGAGGTGAGTCTCTTGATTCTTGTTGGCTGATCTGGCAGCCATGTTCTCAATCAGCTCAAATACTCCCTCAGTCGTCTGTGTCATGAAATCCCCCTTGCTCGCAGAGTTCAGAGCACTTCGGACTTCCCATTCGACTCAATCATAGAAAACACCCAGTAGGTAATCATCATCAAACCCATGCTGAGGCATTCTCTGCGGTAGTCATTGAAACCGCTCCCATACGTCACAAAAGGCTCATTAGTGAGTTGCCTAAAGAGGAGATCTTGCTTCCCCATGCTGCAATCTTTGCCTTTGTGTAGAAATGTCTTAGGAAAGCTGATCGGACATGTTACCACGAAGTAAGAGAGCTGGTGGGTAGAGAATCCAACCAACGTGCAGCCTTTCAATCAAGAGAGAATGGGAACAGCATGCACTGAATGTATTCTGGTGGGTACTCCATTCGCATGAGTAAGGCTACAGACCTTTTTCAAAACTCTCAGTGTGCTCCATTGGAATTTTGTCGGAGTCCATTGAACATCTTTCCCTGCACCAGAGCTATCAATGCAGTCTTGATCTCAAGAATTGTCGTGTGCAGGGTGGTGGATTGATAGCAGAGCACGTGGTGGGGAAGTTGCGCGGAAGGTTTTTCTGCCCGATTGGAGCAGTTTGCTCCTGCTGTTGCTGCTGTAGCTGAGCAGCTTGTTGTACTTGGATGGTATGCTGCATCTGGAATCATCTGCTGTTGCATCTGTTGCATCGCAGAAGCAAGTTGCTCTCGATAGCCATAGTCGCCCATTATGGCATTAGTCGGCCTTTTTTGTTGACGGTTTGTTCTGTCTAACCTTGCAAGCTCATGATTTGTAAGTGTCACTAACTCTCCTTGTGTGTTTTCCGATATGTCTACTTGTCATGCACTTGGAACATTAGCTGCAACAAATAGGATAGAGAAAGTTATAGGTCTTAGACTAAATATATCACCAAAAAATAAAGGCAAAAAGTTGGTCCCCAGCAATGGCGCCAAAACTTGATACAATAAATTGTGTCCTTTCTACTGCAAGCAAACAGTGCTGCTGTAATATTTGAGATTCCAATTCTGTAGGACCAGTCTTGCACTTTATTTTTGTGGGATCAATATTAAACTAAAACAATGGTTTTTAAGGATTGAGGAAATCGTAGCAAGCAAGTAACAGTTTCGTTTCAGATTATAAAAAGAGCTAGGTTCAGGATGATTCATCCGATATTTAGGAACATGAACCACACAACTATTCAGGGAAAACAATACGAGTCAATCTAGAACTTGAACACAAGATTAGATAAACCCACTGTCGTGGTGTCTATCAATTTATAAAATAATCATAATGCCTAACTGTCGTTTGGAATAAAGAATGATGACAAGCATTAACCTTAGATTCAATTAGTTCACCAATTTGCCTTAGCATCAGCTTTTGTTGGCTAAGGACAAATCGCCTATATGTGCTTTTCTAGCAACCTAAAACACTTTTGATGATTATACTAAACCTATAATCATATGCTAAATGGCTAGTTTCAGCACAAGCAATAAGCATAACAATAGATAGAGATATCAAAGAATAACATCCTATTTTTTTAGCTTAGTGATCCATGATCCCTAACACCTTGAACCTAACAAAACGAGTACTCAATCATAATCACATAAATCGCAGAGAGACAGATGAAGAAGACATGGTAAACTATTGCAAGAAAATAACAAGGGTTCAGGATTCTTCTCAAGAGTGTAGAGATCTTTCTCCCTTCAAGTCTCACAAAAATCTGAAAATCTTTCTCTCTCAAAATCTCTCTCTCCAAAGTATGTGTAAAGAGTAACCAAGAAAAATAATAGAAATCAGAAAAAATATATTGCATGTCTCTAACGGCTTTAGGAGATAAATAGGGATGATTAGGACAAATCCCGGAATATTAGAAGTTTCCTTAAAAATCTATGTCGTGGGGCAGGCAGTCAGTTGCTCCGCTCACTCGAGAACACCCGTCAGGTTGCCTCCGGTTGATTTTGCGCAAGAAGCACCAATTCTGGCTTGTTTTCCTCATATATCTCTGCAAAGGCCTCCATGCCTATTCCAGACCTGAAATGACCCGAAATGGACTGAGAAAGACTAGATAAAGACCTGAAAACACTTTAGAAACATATGTACAATGTGTTGAAAACACCATATATCAGCCATGCAGATGGTTCTTGAATCATCGAAATGAGATTCTTACAATCTATCTCGAAGAGCTGACATGTTGAATATTGAAGCATAATCTTCATAACTCAAATAAGAGCTTCAAGTTCTGTATTTAAAGGTGACATAAGACTTCCTTCGTTTCGCAATCCTGGAGGTTTCTCCTTCCCTGATTCATCTTTCCAAACCCACCACATCCATTGTATGATAAATCTGATGTCCATGATCCATCTACCAAGCATATACTCCACAAGCTTAAGACTGTGGAATGTCATGGTTGTCGAGAGTCTCTTATATGATCTTTATATTGGTGTCAAACCAATGCTCGACATCCACCCTCATCATGTCTTACCAGCTCCAAAGGGTCTTTGGTGATTCCTCTAGGTATCATTACGGACTTTCAGAGATACTAGATCACTACAAGAAAACAAGTCTTTAACGACTACGCCTTTGGTTGTTAGTTGGTCGTATAGGGGCATTACGACCAGCTAACAACCAATCACGAATGGTCGTTATCGACTAGTCGTATCAGTTTTTCGAGGTACATTGGTCGTAATATTACGACTAACACAATTAGTCGTAAAAGTAGATGTACGTGTACGACTAAAGACTAAGTTGTAAAGTAGATGTAAATATATTAGTCGTAAACGAGAAGTAAGCATTAGTCGTAAAGTAGAAGTATATTTAGTTGTTCATTGGTCGTAAATGTACGACTAACTTACATCGTCTATAGAGGTAAGAAAGTCGTAATAGTAGCGACTAATTACTTCTTCATTAGATGTTCATTAGACGTAATTGTACGACTATTAACATCTGATATAAAAAATTAATTAATTAATTAATTTTGTAATATTTAAATGAATTTTGAAAAAAAATATATTTATTTAAAAATTTGATTAATTTTTAAAAATTGAAATCATTCATAAAAAACATAATATATAACATGCTTAATAAAACGACTAGTTAGCTTCAATAACCCTTACTAGAAATCCCTAAACCTCAAACCCTTAACCCTTATTATACACTTCCATACTCAAAAATACAATTGAACGAAAATGATTGTCATATATTATTTGTAATGCATTACAAAGAGTTTAAGTACTAATAGTCTAAAAACAAATCACTCGTCATCAGAAACCTCTTCCACTTCATCATTTTCTTCAAATTCATCTTCGTTGGCTTCGTCTGTTGCATCGTCTGGAATTTCTTCATAACCCGGATTATGCGGATCAGCAACAAGTAAGAGCTCATCCATAGCTTGGTTGGGTACTTCTACTCCAGTTACGGCATCTTCTTGTAAAGGTGGTTCTTCATCAGTTAATACTCGGCCCCTAGGTGTAACTTTTATAGCGGCCTAACCAAGCGATTCCAGATTGTCTGATCCTCGGATATGGAATAAAACAAACTTGGTCTGCTTGGGAAGCCAATATGTAGGGTTCAAATTTGTTGTACCTCCTTGTAGAGTTTATGTCAACAACACCAAACTTGCCATACCGAACACCTCTATTGACGGTGTGGTCAAACCAGTCACATTTGAAGAGAACACATTTCAGTTTTTGCAACGCCAGGGAACTCAACTTCGATGATCTCTTTTAAGATTCCATAAAATTCTGTCTCGCCTTTCACACATACACCATAATTCATTGTTGCTCGCCGGCTTCCATATTCGTAAGTGTGAAAAGTGTAGCCTCGTGTGAAATACATAGATGTTGTGGTGATCTTGGCGAGCGGACCTTGTATCAACTCGTGAAACCACTGAGGATAAAATTGATCATCATAATCGACCTGGAAAGACAAATATATATTATATATATAATATATATATATATATATATAAATATAAATTTGAATTAAAAAAACTATATATATATATATATATATACATATACTGTCATCTATAATACCTGCGTTTTTAACCATTTCACAAAATGTTTGTCTTTCCTTTTGTTGAGATCATTAGTTGATATTCCTGGTATAGCTTCTTCGACTTGGGCAACAAAATCGTTGTTTTAAAACGAAATGATCATTAAAGTACTGTGTTAACAAGAAAAGTAATTATATTTAGTTACGTACCTTTCAAATAATTCAATCTCCTCGCAGTTTAGGAGTATATATGTGTGGGCACTGTGAGCGTCTTCTGAACTCGACCACCAGACTTCTTTAAGTTTTCCACCAAGACGTCCAATCTGACAGAATATATCTGGAACACCTTCAACAACATATGTCGGCATCACACCACCGTCATCATATCGGGTCGTAGTCCTTTTCCGTGTCCGGACTTGTGATCCAAAGTAATAGGACGTAAAGTGAGATGTTTCCTCATTCAAACTTCCAGCAACTATTGAACCTTCCACCCTTGCCAGATTTTTTGCTTTCCTTTCAAATATTTCATAGCTCGCTCGTAAGGATACATCCATCCATTATGAACTGGTCCACGAAGTAGTGCTTCATACGGAAGGTGGATAACAAGATGTTCCATGACGTCAAAAAAAGGATGGAGGAAAGATTTTCTCCAAATTGCACATCAAAATCCGGATATGCGCATCAAGTTGTGCGATGATATCTTCAGTTAAGGGTGCGTGCGCTAAGATCTCTGAAAAAACTCTGATGCCTACAAATAATTTACAATTATCAGTTTTTTCCCAAAAAGAATCAATAATAACTTTAATTTTTTTTACCTGCAAGTGCTTCGTGAACATTTTTGGGAAGCAACTCCGCAAATGCAAATGGTAGAAGTCGTTGCCATAAAAACATGACAGTCATGACTCTTCATCCCCGAAAACTTTTGTCCCTGCTGATCAACACATCTTGATAGAATTTAAACATATCCATCGGAAAACTTCACATCTGATGCCACCCACTTGAACAATGTCGCTTTTTCTTCTGCTGATAATCTGAATATGGGAACCGGAATTTTCCCATCGTTTTAATATGCAGCTCAATCCTAGAACATAATGCAGGCAAATCCAACCTTGGACTTCTTGTTATCTTTTGTCTTCCCCCTGGACGTTCAACAAAGTATTGATGATGTTGTCAAAGAAGTTCTTCTCTATATGCATCACATCAAGATTGTGGCGCAAAAGTAGTTCTTTCCAATATGGAAGTTCCCAAAATAACTCTTTTTGTGCCAATTATGCTGGCGTCCCATAACCATCAGGCATATTTCCAAGAGTATGCCAATTACCCCCTTTCGCAACTGTCTCTACTCCACCATAGTAATCAATTTCCTTATCGATTTCTACTCCAGATAAATACGGTGGAGCCGTGTCTTGAACAACTCTGTTGCCCGAAACAATGTCTTGTTCCTGCGGTACGGATGGTTAATGGGAAGAAATCTCCGATGACTATCAAACCAGGACGTCTTTCTACCATTCTTCAGCTGAAATGCGTATGTGCTTCCCATACAATAAGGACAAGACAGCCTTCCATGCGTCGTCCAACCCGACAACATCTCGTATGCTGGAAAGTCCACTGATAGTCCACAATAGAACTGCTCGCATTGTAAAGTTTGTTTTTGTTGAACAATCATATGTCTCCACGCCTGTTGACCCATAATTCCTTCAATTCTTCTATCAACGGTTGTAGAAAAATATCGAGGGACCTCTTTGGATGCTTTGGCCCATGTATCAATATACTCATGAAAAGCAATTCCTTTTCCATACACATCTCTGGTGGAAGGTTGTATGGCGTCAAGAAGACTGGCCAAGCGAGTATTGTCTGCCCGACATCCCAAACGGACTAAAGCCATCTGTGCAGAGCCCAAGATAAACGTTGCGGGGGTTGCTAGAAAAATCAGCGTACACCGAATTCAAGTGTTTCCACGCCTTTGCATCAGAGGGATGATTGATCTCTCCTTCCTTCTGAACATGTACTGCATGCCATCTCATCGATGCCGCCGTCTTCTCAGATTGATACAATCTCTTTAGTCTATCCTTAATAGGTAAGTACCACATCCGCTGGTACGGCACCCGATTCCGCCCACGTCCTTGCGGTTTATATCGTGGTTTCTTGCAAAATTTACACTCTAACAATTTTGGCATTGTTCCCCAGTATATCATACAGTTGTCTATGCACACATCAATCATCTCCGAAGGTAAGCCAAGACTATTAACAAGTTTCTGAATCTCATAATAAGATCAGCACACAAGTTATCTTCAGGCAAATACTCTTTAAACAACTCAGCCCATGCATCCATACAAACTTCAGGTAAGTTATGATCAGTTTTGATATTCATCATCCTAGCTGCCAATGATAATTTAGAAAGACCTTCTCTACAACCTTGATAAATTGGTTGATTAGGCTGCTGCTAACATTTCATAAAATCTTTTTGCATCCAAGTTAGGCCCCTCTACATTTTTGACCTCCTGATCAATTACTGATGTTGTTTCACGAAATCCATCGGTAACCATATCATGCATCCTATCATGATCTACCAAATTATCTTCTTGAATGACGTTTTTCAGAAGGGAAATGTGGCTCATCTCGGTTACGAACATTTTCAACCTGATTACTACAACTACCTTCATTCCTATTCTCACCTCCCCGTGGTTAAACCAGATATAGTAATGCGGGGTAAATCCTCTATTTACTATATGTTTCCAACAGTTTCACTAGTAGCAAACTTTGTATTGTTGCACTTACGACAGGGACAAACATTTTACCCGTTTCCTGTGTAAGAGGCGTCTGTCCGGCTTGGTTCATGAATATCTCTGCTCCGTTGAGAAATTCGTCTTTTACTCTTCCTCTTGAATCTTTATGAGCATACATCCAACTCCGAATCTCATAAATATTTCCAGACATTTTTTTCAACTTTTTTCGTTTTTTTTTCTCTTCTTGTTTTTTTTTGTGCATCTTAAGAATGAGGGAGAAGGTTATATTTATAGAGAAATTTCGATTTTGTAAGTAGCAATGTTACAACGAATGTACGTTGGATTTCAACTTAACAACTAACAAACAACTAATTTACTCGTACATTAGTCGTAATATAGATGCAAGATATTCGAGGTAAATTAGTCGTACAATAACTCGTAAATTAGTCGTTATGTAGATGCAAGATATTAGAGGTAAGTTAGTCGTACTTTTACATCTAAGTACGACTAAGGTTTAATTTAGTCGTAAAGTGATGTAACTTTACGACTAGCTTACTACTCAACATATTAGTAGTAATTTTACATCTACATTACGACCAAAACGATCATTTTCCTGGTCGTAATACCTGGTCGTTAAAGACCTGTTTTCTTGTAGTGATTATCCAAGGAAAATGATGTATATCTGACTCAGAATCTTCTATTTCATTATTCCTTCAAAATAAATAATCC
Source organism: Moricandia arvensis (assembly GCA_905132765.1). Lineage (NCBI taxonomy): Eukaryota > Viridiplantae > Streptophyta > Magnoliopsida > Brassicales > Brassicaceae > Moricandia > Moricandia arvensis. The sequence goes on along the minus strand of CAJHQP010002871.1, from coordinate 6,910 downwards.
AAATTGAATATATACTGCTTATTAGGAAAGTTGTTGAGCATGAACGATTTGACGAAAGAGACCATGCTTGTAAGGCAAAGGTACATTCAAAAATCACTTGATTGCCATATTAATCATGTTCTCTATATCTGGGACAATGGTTATCACATTGTGTGATGACGTATTAGATTTCTCTTAATTGTTAAATGTCATGTTACCATCTGCCATATAAGATGACAAATCTTTTGTGAGTATGATTCTGAAAAGGAATGCAACTTTGTGATACTAGGCTCTGTGACATAGTTTCAGGTTGGGGGAGGATAGTTCTTGGCGAACCTAATATCTTGATCTATCTCTGTATTGTCCACTTTTTATGTAACTCCATCAAAATTTGTCATCACTATTGGATTGACTAAAAGCCAACTCTAATGAGGTGGATATCCAGGAGAAACTAGGTGCTCCAGTATTTTCCATATTAAACTCTTCATGCTCACCATGAATGAAGTCACTCACTACCATTCTCGGATATAGTACTAGAGCATTAGGTCTAGTTGTTTCAAGGATTGTAGGAATTCATGGGTCTTCTTTATACTCTTACCTGAAACCTAAATGTACTTTCTGTCGATCCACATGTCAATAAAGATCTAGAAACCATTAGAGTTTTCAGACATAAAAGGGCCATCAGTGACTGTTGCTCGCAAAGCGAACTGAGGCTATAGTAATTTCCGTGAAGAATCTTTGCAACTAGTGAATCTACTGATCAATGTCTATATAGTTGTTTTGCTAATAAGTTCAGGTTAAATTCATGGATCAAACAAAATCCTAAACCACCTCCTCCTTTGTACATCACAATTCCCATTTTGCCTATGCATCTCGTTTAGACGGGTTTGTAATCCACCAGAATCATGCAGTGGTACCATCCAGTTTTTCGCAAATATCCAAGGGAGCAGAAAACCTAGAACGTAACATATGTGGGTAGCGATAAAGCTAACGACTTTATAAGAATCTCCTTTCCTCCTTTGGTTAACGACGAGCTGACCATCCATTAATTATATGCTCAAGTTTATCCTTTAAGAACGCTCATAGTTTGCGTTTTGATTCAATTATGTCCTTTGGAATGACCAAGTAGGATCCCTCCGCCTTCATTATCAATACCCAAAGAAGATTTTGAGTGCTTGTTCTACATCCGTAAGGACGCTCTTTCCAAATAGAAGCGAAGACTTCTCAAAAATTTATATGTTGTCATGATGCTTTCCCATATACATTTACAGCTTCATAACTTCATCACATTCACGGGCTCCCCATACAAAATAAAGGCTATGATCAGCGAAAAGCAGGTGTGATATCGGAGGGCCGGCAAATGCTAAACACATCCATGTTATCTTACCAAGACTCTCTGCATGATTTGGAAGGCTAACGAGCATTTCTGTGCATAGAATAAAGATGAAAGGAGACAGAAGAAGTGTCCTTGACACAATCCTCTCCCTCGGACAATATCACCCTGTTGGCCATTCATGAGAACTTGATACTTAACAGATGTTATGCAGTGTATTATCCACTTTATCAAGTGTTTGAGAAACCATATTCTTCAGTACAGCTCCAATAAACTCACATTCCATTCAATCATACGCTTTGCTCATGAAACATCTCACAAGCAATCATTATACTATCAATGATCTGTCTACCACAATAAAGACTACTGGGTTTCGAGATACGCTCAAGTAAAAAAGATATCAATCTCTGGTAAAAGCCTTAGAGACGATCTTGTAGCTCACATACACATACTTATAGTCGAAAATGGGCCATTTCAATGGGTTTATCTTTCTTCGGAATGAGAAAAGTATTTGTATCATTCGACATGTATGAGGTGATACCATCAAATAGGAACTCATTAACCATACGATTCAAATCCTCTTTCACTATATCCCAAGAATTTGATAAAACAGGTTGTCATACCATCTAGTCCTTTAATCTTTTTCCGGATCCATCAACGAAAAGGGGAATATTTACCTCCCATTATCGTAACTCGAGCTGTGAGTGTAGGAATTAAAACCGCGCAACCAGAATTTTAATGTGAATACATGAGGCTTAAGGAAATGGTGGAAAAATTCTATATAAGTAGATCTCTAAGGTAGTTTTCTCGAACATGACTTATTATTACTGACAATGAATATGATGAATACAAAGAGCAAAAGCACAAGATATACAAACTCGAAAGAGAGTATGCTAGGTCTAAGGGAAGTAAGTCAAAAAAGTGTATATCAATAATGATCTTGTCCTTGTCTTTTATACTTCTCAACTCGTTCCAATACTCGCGTATCTTATGTGCGCATACGTGACTTACTCCGGAGATCTAGGTCTTTTGATTAATAATTGACTGTGAGGTGACCAAGTCTTGGTTTTTATTTGTACACTCGGAGCTCACTACCTTGGGCTGTTTGGTATCCTTTAAGGCTGGAATAGATGGGCTTTACAGATGGATCATATCTTTACTGTCATCAGTCCGTGTGATTGGATTTAATGGGCCACATTTATGTGATAAGTTTTACTCCACAGTTGTCTCCCAGCCCATTAAGTGACAAATGGTCATCTTTAAGGTGGAGACCTAGAAGGCGTGAGTTTGCATGCTTTTAATCGTGTACATTTGATGAGTAATGATTATCTATAAATATCGAGGTGCAGAAGCTAGGCTGTCGAAATGTCACTTCCCCGTGAGAACTTTTTTTTGAATGATTTGAAATTATCAGAATCAAAACAATATGGATAGTCAGGATAGTGAATCTTGCTTACTTCGATGGTAGGGTTGGGAGGTTTGAGAGTATTTCATTTCTCTCTCTCTCTCTCACATTTTTTTGTTGTTTATGTGCCTGATAAGGGATTTTTGTAACCAGTACCTAAGAATTTATGCATAAGATCTTTCTTTTGGATTATGGAATACTATTTTTAGTAGGTTTTGAGAATTGTACCTGATGTAGGTTTAGGAACTCTCGCTCCCTGATTGGATCCGTTTGTTATTCCTATCGAGCTATGGTTTATATATACACGCTTCTTTTGGCGTGCAAGCATTGGATGGAGGAGAATGGTACTCAAATATGAGGCAGGCCTATTATAGTAGTGTCTTTTCATGTAGTAAGAGCGGGTGAGGTTCTCGAAATTATCGGTTTAGGAGAGGTTTTAACGAGGTGGGTATATTCGTTGTAGTTTTTTCTGCTCTCGTGATAGATCGAGCATGTTTTTATATAATTATAGAGAGATACAGATATTTTTATTTTAAGCCAAAAATATTTTTTGAAGAGGCTGAGATGTTTGACTCGAGGAGTGGTTTTCGTCAATTTGAGAATATTTTTATGGATCCCCCAAAGGAAATTTTTTGGTGTTTTTCGTCCTCATAGATTAAACGAGAATGTACCAAGTCTGGTAGTGCTTTTTACATGTCTTGTTTCATGGAATATCGTAATGAAATTCGATATGGTTTCTTCTGGAACGGCGGTTTTTTCACTTGAAGTACTGAGCTCAGGAACACGATTATAGTACGAGAATTTGTTTATGTTAAGTTAGAGGATGGGTTGCCTGCGCTCTGTGGGAAGTGATGCAATGTATCATGTTAATATATCAAGCCTATACGTATTTTTATTATTAGGATCATATCAGTCGTGATAGAGTTTGAGGTTGAAAGAAGCCAAGATCTCAAGACTGGTATGTTATGTTTGTTGTCGCAGAGTTAGTAGACGCCGGGTGAACTACTTTGGTGACTCAGTAGGGACCTCCCCAATTTATCCTAGTTTTATGCCTTCTCTCTGTGTTATCGCCGACTGCTTTTCGCAGTAGTAAATTGCCTACTACAAATCATTGTTGTCTGACTCTTAAATTTTAGTAGGCGAGCGGTTGCTTGTTGATATTTTGAATCGGGATAAGGGCATGTTCTCGACATATGTCGACGAAGTCCAGATGATCTCGGAGCATGTCTTCGTTCAGCTTGGGGTTCAGAGTGCATACATTCCCTTAAGCTTAGTATAGCTGTTTCAGCGGGTATGACAACTTCATCTTGTAGGCCAGAGATAATGGGGTTTCTGTGTCACCTTCCGGGGATTCGTGAGACTACCCGTAAGATTCCTGAAGATCTGACGACCAGGCGTATTTTTTGGAGTTTAGAAGTTTCTTAATGTTACTTAAGAATCCACTTGTTCGCTGCCTCAGCATATCTGTTCCCTGATGGTAATACAGGGTCAAGCATCGTCAGTTTGATTTTCCAGTGTTCAGATAATTCTTGAATTTTTGAAAATGAATTGAGGTCCGTTATCAGTGAGTATCTCATAGGGAACCCGTGATGTTAAATGATGTCTTGCGATATAAAGTTGCGCACTTTGAGATTCTATGTTATATAGTAGGCTTATGCCTCAATCCCTTTGGTGAAATAACCGGTCAGAATAAGCAAGTATATATGTTTCCTTGGTCCTGAGGGTACAATCAGACTTTTGTATCTATTGACCACATCATGAAAGGATAAGGGAAAGATACAGATGACAACAGTTATGTTGGCATCCGGATCGTGGCGCTGACATTTGTAGAACTTGAGGAGTACTCCTTGCAGTCTTTGGCCATATTTGACCAGAAATATACTTTATTTTTAATGTGAAGACGAGGGTCCGACCTTCGGAGTGGAACTCGAACTGACCTTCATGCATCTCTTCCATGATGGTCAGAGCATTCCTCTCCATGCACACAAGCAAGGGTAAGATCTGCGAGGCTGCGTTTCGTATAACTATTCTTCATACTACAATACGCACGAGCTCTTCACTTTGATCTTACGAGCTTCCCGGAGATGAGGAGATTGATTCATTGGAGAATGTATTCCTTTATGGGAATTCTCCAATAAGTACTGTTCATAAACTACTCATTGCCGGTTGCTAATTATCCGATGAATTCCCTCTCCTGAATTTCGTCGGGAGTATGAGCCTCAGAGGTCTATCACCCTTTGCTCGGCAGATGTCCATTTCCAATCCAGTTTCCATTAAAGTGGTGCATCGCACGGTTACCGCTTTGACCATGTTCATTAGAGCTAGGGATGTTACTTTGTATTTGATGTTCCCCCAGTATGTCCAGTGGGTGGACCTCACGCTAGATTTGGACCATTTGTTGACTGGTGCATGGATAGGGTTTTTAGATCTATTTTAATGCTAGGTTTTTTTATCCCTTTGACTGGTATTCTCTATCGAACAGCTGGATCCCAAAGTTGAAAGCCGCGGCAGAGTATTCTCTCCTCGAGGCATTTTTGTAAGTTGAATTTCTCAAACTGGCTTGGAGAGATCATGGACCACTTTGAGGTAGGCTTCCATGCGTTCCTTTCGATCCTTGTACTCTTCGTTGAAGTGGCTGGTGACCAGCTGAGAGTTATGTATGCTTGGATTCCTAGAATCTGATTCCGATGGGTAGGCAGAGACGATCATGGCTCCATACTCGGCCTCTATTAGAAGTGGTGAAACCAAGGCTGAATGATTGTTTTAGGACTTTGCTGGTCGGGAGTTTAGTTTGATTCCTACTCCTTGACATGAAAGGGATGATGCCCCATCAACGTCGTAAGGCGCTAATTAGATTATGAAATCAACGGGAACATGCCTTAGCGCAAGGTCATCGTTGATATTTGATATCGTATTCGCTAATTTGATTGCCCATTGGCTAGTCATCTCGATTGACTCAGGCTGTGTAGGATTGTTCTCAAGCTGTGAAGTTTAAACTACTATGGAGTGTTATTGGAAATAGGGGCAAAACTTTTGTGATGTCAATGTAGTTTCTCATTACTGAGTATCTCATCTCCGCGTCAAGGAGTGCTTTTCTTATGCCTAAACATGGTTTTTGTTCGCCTTTATTCTTCTCGTATCAAAGCTCCGATGATTGACTGCGTGACGAGATGGCATATATATAAGTATAAGGTCTCCTCTCTCTGGTTTGGTGAGTAATATATGTGGTTCGCATATCATTATTCAATAGGAACCTCTTATTCCTGTGAGGAGTGATAGAAAGGAAGCAATATCAGTTGACCGTCGAGATGAAATCTTGTTAAGTGATGTGATTCTCCCGTGGGGAACCATGTGTAGTCCCTCGTGGTATTCGAGAAAGCATATCTAAAGCGCACTATTTGTTTAAGGGTTCACTTGATGCCTCTCTCCATAGTAGCTATCTACGTGATTAGCCGGATAATGGAAGCGAAAATGTGAGTGTTGATTGAGCTGCTTTAATGTTTAATTGAGAGATTTGTCATATTTTAACCTTAATAAATAATTTATAAATCATGTGTGGGCTTTAAAAATATTAATAGTTATTCTAATGTCTTATATATGAATATAGTGTTTTATATGAAATATAAGCCATTATTGATTTTTAAAAAATTGTTATAGATATTATTTTATGTAATTTATAAGTAAATAATTGATAAACATGAACAATCATATATTCTTTCTATAAATTTACAATTAGTTACCATAAATCATGTATCATTATTTGAGTTATTGTGTAACTGAATATTAATTAGTTTCAGAATATCCTTTATTTAAGACATGGCTAAAATATTAAAAACGATTAAGTGACTTCTTTTAATATATAGTAAATAATTTTTGTGCACAAATTTTATATTATTAATAATTTAATATATGTTGATTTATATAATTATAAATATATTAATAAAAAATTATAATTATTTTATAAAAAAAATAGTTTTGTACAAGTATTATACATTATTTCCAAACCTTTGTAAATGCATATTTAAAGGTCTTATAAAAAACTTATAAGTTCTGGTAAATTATTGCAGAAAAAATAAAGGATTTTATTAATGATTTTAATTATTATAAAATAATTTATATAATTATAACTAATTAATAAATCACGTTTGGGTTTTCCACATTAAAAGTTATTATAGTATCTCGTATACAAATAT